>APFE030784618.1:0-11018 GCA_000404065.3 Pinus taeda | reverse complement strand
TTGCACTCCCATTAGCATTCAGATTACATCTATATGCTCATTTACTACTATATTCTCAATGGCAAATCGTACAGACTTAGATTTCAGTTTAGATGTTGAGTATAATGTTAGAAGAAGTTTCTTGATTCAAGTTTAATTGCATATAGTGGATAAAGATGTCTAAAGAGAAATGGAAAGGAGAAACTCGCTAATGATAATTCATGTGATTATGGCTAACTTGGATCAGATGTTTCAGGTGGCAGAGAAGAAGTATCACAACAGGGGTAAGAAACATGTAAGAAGAAACAACTATTTTAGAACATAATGGAAGAGTTTGGTATAATCATGACTTGGTACTTTGAAGGTATCACTATAAGGTCTATCTAAGAATGATGCACATAAAGAAGAAAATATTGGCAATCAACTAATGAACTTGAAAAATTAGGGTAATAATGAAGAAATTAGGGTAATAATGAAGGTTATTTTAAGGAACCTGTAAGGTATGATAAATAGAATGATTGAAGAAGATAAGTTGTGTGCATAACAACATCTATAACAATGGGAGAGCCACATTGTAAAGTTTTTCATAAGTGACTAACTATATGAATGAATTATGGATAACAAGACGTATGATCAAGAGATTTTATTATGTTGATGTCTTAAAATAGGAAAAGATAAGCGGATTACACTTGGTAGCTATCTTAATGAATTTATTTATCAGGTATTACCCAAGTTGGAAATAGTAACAACATTTCCAAGGTATATCAGTGCTATAGGAGAGGAAGAGAAGAAACCACAACGATTGGAGGTGAGAAATTTAAGTCAATTTAATAAAATAGAATGAAGTGAAGAAACTTCCATTTTTGAAGCTAGTAGACATGGAATAGTAGGAAATCAAGACAGGGAGAAAAAGAAAAATATATCTATGAATATCTAGTAGGAGGAAATGAAGGGATGTTCTATCAAGAAGAAAGTTATTTTAAAGGTATTGACGAGTAGAGCTAGAAACATGATTGGTAATGGTCATAATGATGATCTACAAATGTGAAGGTGTGAAGTTGCATGATGACCAAATGATAATAAATGAGGAAGATATAGGAGGGAATGTTGCTAGAAATTTTATATGGATACCCTAAGAAGGATTGTGTACATAGTGACAAAAGAAGTGAAAGTCAATTAATAGAGATTGTACTTGACTCATTATTTCATGAGTAGGACTTCCCATAATGTTAAAAGAGGTTGTTTCCACATAGCACCTCACATTTAAGCTTCTCATGGACAATTATGATAGTAGTGTTTCCAACTATTTCAAAATCTAAAATAATGATACTATTTAATAAGAAAGAGTCTTTTGCCCAACTTGAGGAAACTAAATTTATGATAAAGCAATCAAGTGGTATTAAGATACGAACTTTACAAACTTGATGAGATAAGAAAATATTTATGTGGATGAAGAGCTAATTGTTAAATAAGTCAACATGGATCAACAAATCCTCGTACAAGTAAATTAAGCATGATATAAATTTAAATCATGATGAAAAAAAGGTTTATATGCAATTGCATATAGCGGTATTGGAATTAGTAAGCCAAAGGGTAAATGGATGTAAAATCAAGGTTTTAATTTGGAGATAGATGATTTAAATAATGATGGTATCATTAGTAATATCTTAAACAATTAATTTCACCAAAATTTCCTTGGGGAAGGAAGAATATATGAGGGGAGATTAAGACTTAAGATGATGAGGCTCATGTGAAATTTAATGATGTACTTAGATGATTATGGTGTAAATGATCAACTACCTAGTAGAAAGAAGTCCAACTGATTATGAAAAGTAATTGACAACATGAGGAAAACATATTGACGATGTTTCATGCTATCATGGTAGGAAGATAATGATGTACATATGGTTCTTATAGTGATAAGGTATACATACGATAGTAGCGATATGCATAGGTATTATGACGTTATGTCAAGGTATATTGACATATTCATTTACTACGTGATGATAGGTATTTAATGTTCAATACTCATGATGAAAATGATATGCATAATGTGGCATAGGAATTATGATGTTATAATATGAGGATTATTGACACGTGATTCATTTATGTGAACTCATGATATGTCTTGATATAATTATGTTGATGGTATAACTTAAGCATGTGATAGTTCCGTACAAATCTATGGCATGCATGAGCATGTAGTTCCTTATTATTCATAATGTGTGATTAACAGAGGTAAACGTTCTCATGATGACATGCAAGATTTGGCATGTGGATTGTTTCCTATGATACTATGATGGTATGGTTAATGCATTGGATGAATGTTGAGATGTGATGATTCACAGGACTCCACAAATGGGCTGAGAGGGCCGGTTTATTTGATGATCTCGTGCAAGCCCATACACACGAGGGAGAATAAGTAACACCATATGGGCTAGGAACAAAATTCAATCAACACTACATATGCCAGTGGTTCCTTTGTCTTGTGTATAGCTCTTGATGGATAGTTCTTGAAGAGCTATCAAACCATCTTGAGGAGGCCAAGTGCCTGATGTTCTAAGCTAGGTGTCTGTTATTGGATTGGGATGCCGAAGTCCAGAAGGGACGTAAAGGACTTCGATGCCTGGGGCTGTGCGCCCTAGTAGTTATGGAGGGAGTGGACCAGCCTTGCAAGATGCCCGGAGTCATTGAGCACCGGACTGGATGCCTGCCTTGGGGCAGATGAGGTCTGAGTCAGGTGCGAGCCTTGGGGCCAGCCTTAGACTATGATACAGACCGGGTCAAGCTTATGCCTGGTGCTGAAAGTGGGAAAAAGGATAGAGATTCCTTGAGATTTCCCGGGGTGTTGGGGACTTTCGATGCCTGCTAGTTATACTAGTTCAAGCACGAGGTGTTTGGAAACATGAACGAAATTAAAAATAATAAATAATAAATCACTAATAGATAAATATAAATAAATAAATCATAAATAATAACTATATTTAAAAAATATACAGAAAAATAAATAAAAATAATAAAAATAAAAATAGTAATAATTATACTAAAGCTCTAAATAAGAATAAATAGAAATAAAACAAAGAAAACAATAAAAAAAAATCAGTTAAGCTATTAAAAAGAAGAAAATAAGACAAGAAAGCTAAAAATCAAAATAAAAGTAAAGAAATAAAACAGGAAAGCTAAAAATCAAAGTCGCATGCAGACACATGGAGGTTGTGCATGTGGTTCCCATCCAATGTTTGCTCTATTTATTAGATGGTGAGGATGATGGGAAGCATTCCATCATTCCAAGATTCTATCTTTCATTCTTTTGGGAGAATGGTATTCTAAGACATAGGAGTCAATGGCAGTAGTACGTTGATTGAAGGCTCGGGGGTGGCCAGTTGTAGCAAACCATTGCACAATTGAGTCTATGATTGGGTGGAGAGTCGTCCCCAAAACCTTGTTTTCATCTAGTAGAGATCGATCACAGGTAATATAGGTATGTACTTATTTGTTGATTCTGATTTTAATTAGGAAATTATTTTTATATTTACTTTGGATTGTTACATATTTTTCCTTAATATTAAGGAATGCTAAAATTTCCATTTCGCGCATCACTTATTACAGATTGTCATAACTAAAGGGTTTACTTATTATAGAATGTCACAGTTATAGAGTTTTTCATATGTTCACAAAGCACCTCTTACGCACACCGCGATCACACCCATATGTTCACAAGGCACTGCGATCACACTCATATGTTCACAAGGCACCTCTTGGGCACACCGGGATCCCTTGAGTGTGTAGCACTGATGTGTTCCACAACTACTTAATGTAGTATAATGTTACTTCACTCAAACAACCGCTCACAATGTACATTAATGTTACTTCACCCAAACAACTCACAATGTATTACCCATATTTTTCTCTATATTATCATTAATATGCTTAAAGTATTATCCATGTCACATATTATCATTAATCTGCTTAATTTCTTCAAACATAGAGTAATAACAACATCGTCACATCCTCCTGCATTAACAAAAACCATAACAATCGTATGCGAGATCACAACATCATCCTACGCATGCACAATTTCAATGGAAATATCCCTCTAGACTTTTGCTTTCATTAATATGTATATGTATAATATTTCATACATATTTCCTCGAGACAATGGCTCAGTCCAACCAAACCTTAAAACCAAAATCCATAAGATATATAGAGAAAATCAATACCAAATTTGTTGACCCCATTGGGCCACCCTACTACCCTACCATGGGTTGTCCCTCTTCTAAGGTGGCTTGTCTCCCTTCTTTGGCTAAACCAACTCTATTGGCTCGTATTTTCCCTCTGATCTTGCACAAACGCAAGGTCGAGCTAACCCACTCGGCACATCATCTGCATCACACTTTGTTCCACCTCAAATTATCATGTGTGAGTCATTTTTGTAATGTATCTGGTGATATGGCTCAGAAATTCTATAGTTAAAGTTTGAGATTACCGATAAATGTGGACAAATTTAAATTATAGGAATTGTTGTTTGATTTATTGATAAGAATTGATAAGAAAATATTTAAATGAAAATGCATGTGGTACTTGTTTAAGAGAAAAAGGTAATAAATGTTTTAATAATGATAATAATAATTGTTCTTGAGAAAATGACAAGGGCCACTCAAAGAGATAAATTTCTTAGCAGTTATAAAACAATTAAAAGTTAGTTTATCTTGAGAAAGGGGAATAAAAAAAGGAGTAAATTCCTCATTTGACCCATGGCTCATAAACTTTATAGTTAAAGTTTGAGATTACCTATAAATGTGGATAAATTTAAATCATAGGAATGGTGTGTTTGATTTATTGATAAGAAAATATTTAAATGAAAATGCATATGGTACATTTTTAAAAGAAAAAGGTAATAAATTTTTGTATGATAATAAAAATATTTTTTCTTGAGAAAACGACAAGGGCCACTCAAAGAGATAAAGTTCCTATCAAGGGTCACTTAAAGAGATAAAGTTCTTATCAGTCATAAAACAATTAAAAAGTTAGTTTATCGTGAGAAAGGGGAATAACAAAAAGAAGGAAATTCCTTATTTGACCCATTCACTCTAAAAGAAAGAGAGAAGAAAAATGGTGCTCCAAATAAAAATGGTTGGAGCTAAATGCATTGAACTAGAAGAGGAACTAGAAGAGAAAGATGACTAGTTGAGAGACTAAGAAGAAAATAACGGTTGGAGATAGATGTTGTTATTCTGGATATAAATGTTGATATTCTGGTACTCTTGAAGGGAGTTATTGAAGGGAGTTATGAAGGGATTTATTGAAAGGAGTTACTATAGGAGAAAAAGACACTAACTTCCCAAACACGAGTGGGAGATAAAGACTGGTGAAACCCTCATAGAGAGCATGATTCTACTGAAGGTTAGATGAAATATCTCTTGATCTGCAAAGGATAATATTATTCTAACTCAAAGAGACAACAACTTGGGGTCAACTAGACAAATATTTAGCTTATGGTTGGGTCTTCTGAGGAAGCCTTTGGTGTATTTCCCAAATATTAAGATAATTCCCTAATTGATTTTATATTTTTTTTCTGAGCATTTAAATGGTAAAAGAAGTTTTGTGATTATATGTCTTTGTATGCCTACTATCATGTGTAATATAGGAGTGTAGGTATAGGTATTCGAGCACAAAGAGAAAAGGTACAGGAACTAAAACTCCACCCATCTTTATGGAAGAGAATGTTAAATTAAGGTAAGATAATTATGGTTTAAAGTTAAGTTATTGTTCTAGTTTTTAAACAGTACTAGAGTGAAATGAAATTTTGGTTAAAGTTAAGTATTATTTTTTGGTTGCTATTTTGTTTTTGTAAGATTATTCTCTTGAAGAATTATTAATAGGGTTTAAAAAAAAAGAAAAAACCTCACCATACAAAAAAAAGAGGCGATAGTGCCAAGCTATCAGATAGGAAAAAAGGAGTTAATGCCAAGCTGTCGGATAAAAAAAATAAAACAACTATTTTAAAAATAAATCTCCACCTTTAATTTGTATATACTATTATTAATACTCTACAATATTCTATAAAGATTGAATTCTTATTATCCATTTAATAATTATAAATAATTAAATAAAAATCTTATTCCAAAATAAATAAACCTACTTCCACCTCCACCTCTGTATTATAAAAATTCCTAAAAATTCCTAATGATACACTTCTCCGGCTCTCTTTCATGAATTTGTTAACACCAGTATCAACCAATCTTTAAAAATAGTTATAAGATATTACTTATATTCGAATTTTTCAATATTATTTGATTGAAATAAGATATTGCTTATATTCATTATTAGTCCATGCCTTTAGCAGGACTATAGCGTTGATCGTTGACCTTGTATTAATTCATCTTTTGACCGATTCTTTTTTCCGCCTATACCTATTTTAACCAAAGTTTAATGCTGACAATGTCATTCACTGAAATTTTAACCAAAGTTTTTTTTTGAAAAATATTCTACCTCTTATTGCGGCCGGCCTTCACGTGGCCTGATACGAAAAATATTGTGGTAACTTATCAATTTAAACTAAGTTTTATGTTGGCAAGTTCATTCATCAAAATTTTAACCAAATTATTTCAAGGGAAAATATTCGACCTCTTATTGTAAGCTTCACGTACCTCGATGCAGGAAGGTTCGCCCAACGTTATTTTAACCAAAGTCCTATGTTATTTTATTTTAACCAAAGTCCGGTTGTGGCAAAGTCTTTTATCATGCAAATCTTTTTCCATATCCAAACAGTTTGATTTTGAAAAGTTTTTTCTATATCCAAAACGTTTTTAGAAGGACATACATCCAAAGTTAGTGTAGCGAATGTCCTTCCAAGGTCCTTTCCACATGTCTTCCAAGGACCTTTCCACATGTCCTTTTGCATGCATGCAACATTAGTATTGTAAGCTCTAGTATTGTAAATGACACCATCCTTAACCGGTGCATACCCGAGAGATCAGTGCGCTGATTTTCATACCCGAGAGAGTAGTGCGCTGATTTTCACCTTTCAAGACATTATTGCTCGAACTTTGGCTTTGATAGCCAGCAAAGGAGACATTGTTGCTGCAACTTGAGGCTTTGAGAGCCAGCAGAGGAGAGGTGCAACGATTGGCCTCGAGTTTCTCCATTAATTTCATGAAATTTACTATAAGCTTATTAAATCTAGCTTCCTTATTTCCTACAGTCTGTGTAGCTTTCTTGTTTTCAGGTCTAGTTTCCCTTCTTGCATGCCGGTCTTTCTCACTGGGCTTGCATTCTGTGTTGCTTTCTCGTTTTCAGATCTGGTGGCCTTTCGATAAAGAATTCTATGAGGGGGTTGTTGAATCGTATGACCCAAAATCGAAGAGGCACAACATATTGTATTTCGATGGTGAACGTGAAAATCTTAAACTTTGGAAACATCGCTAGGGGTTTATTGAAAACATAGCTCGTCTAGAATATAATTGATAAGTAATGTCCTTTCCCCAAAATTCAATAGGCTTAAATTAATTTCCTTCTCTCTGCATAGATAGTATAGCAAAAGTTCAAAGCGTGTTTAATAGATTTGTTTTATTCTGACATTCTTATGTTTCACTTCCTATATGAGATGATGATGATCGTAGGATTTATCCATTGCTTCTGTTGCAGAGCACGATGGATGGATATTTGTGCCAAAAGCAGACGATTTCTCATGCAAATATTTATAAAAGTTTGTTTCTGTTTTGCCAACTCAAAAGGATTAATGACTCCATTCAAAACATCAGGAAGGATCGACTTTTAATTAGCAGCTTATGTTGCTTAATGTTTGGATTAGCTACTAAAACAATGTGAGAGTGCTTTGAAATATTTTAATGGTCTGTAAGGCTTCATTTATGTGGATTATTGGACATTATCTTATTCTGGACCAAATTTAAGGTAATATTCCCTACCGTGTTTTTGTTGGCATAATTGAAGTGTTTATGTGGGATATAATTCCATTACCATTATGATGTTCAATTAATGAACTGCATGTTATTAAATGCTATGTCATATTTATATTCATATTTATATTTCCATGCTAATTGAATTACTGTTGTGATGTTCAGTTAGATTACTAAATGCTATGAGATAGTTATATAAAAAAACGATGAATGAATATGGCTTTCAGAAATTAAAATGGCATCAATGATTTATTTACCTTCTGGTTACATAGCTTCAACCCCAGAAGATGTGCCAGGGAAGCCACACACCGTGGGATCCCACCTGATAGATGCAGGGGCCCAGATGCTTCAGAGCTTCACCCCTGTGAAGCAGTTTCAACGGGTATTTGATTTCTTGATCTTTCTTCTTTTAATTTGACGGAGCATGGTTATTTTTGAAGACATGGCCAGTGTTATCACTTTCATTTTAATATTTCCATCTGCTCAGGATTTACCTTGTGTACTCTCTGCAAGTGGCCGCATACTCCCACATGACAAGCAGAGCTCGACCTTTCCTTTGGAGGATAGTTTGACATGGCCAGTATTTAGAAGGTAGAGACTGGTCCGAATGGCCAAGTAACCATTCAAAATATTTCGTCTACAACCACGGCAGGAACTGTTTTTCTATGGTAGATAGCGTCTTGCAATTTTTAACACTGCTGCGAATTCATTTGAATTTCATATTTCCACTGAGAATCACATTAGAAATTTTGCATCATTTCATTATTTAACTTATGCAATGTTTATATACCTTTCCACTTCAGTATTGCCTTCCTATAAAAGTAAGAGTGAAAGCACCCTTTCGTCTCGTTGGGGGTTGTAACATATTTTATCACCCTCTACTATTACACTTCAATAGTAGATAATGCCAAGAACTCTTTTCCGTAGTAAATAATGACTCAAAATTTCACAAAAGAATGCTAGGAACGGGTTTTAATGGGTTTTTAACTATTCAAGGTGTTTTAAAATGGTGAATAATTATTTCATAGGCATCGGTTATATTTGAAATGGGTTTTGGAAATTTTATTTTTACATAAATGATGGATAAAATTTGATTAAGAGAGATATAAAAAATTGAACAATTTTTTTAGTTTCAAATTAATAAATGTTAAATTAGCAATTTTACTTATTGGTGAAAACAAATATAATAGTGGGACTCGATCATGTGACTAATTAATTGAATGGCGTAGTTACATGGTGGAGGGAGAATATAAGAATAACAAAACAATTTTGATTGGCCATGCTGACCAATCTAGGAAAATAGTGTTGTAAGATAAAACCTCACCACACAAAAACCTTCAGTTTAATTATTAAATGACATTAAAAAATATTTAAAATAAAATAAATGAAGAACCATTGAGTTGATCCTTCCTTTTTTATTCCTCATTTATTTTATTTTAAATATTTCCTAATATAGTGAAGTAAACATGGTAAAAAATGTGAAGTAAAAATGTTTATTTCTCATTTATTTTATTTTAAATATTTGTTAATATAGTGAAGTAAATATGGTAAAAAAATTAAGCTTTAATTCATTGAGTTGAGAAGCTCCTTCTACAACCGAGCATGAGGGCAACTGAATTTGACATGTGTCTCGCTTAAAATAAAAATAAAATATTCTCTAAATAGAAAAGGAATGTTAACTAAAAAAATAAAAAAATGAATATGCATGTTTAGTTAGTATTAGTTAAAATCATTGTAAAACATTAATAATCCCAAGTTTACTATGGTCACTCGATTTCTTGTTGATATTACAACCAAATGTAGTAAAAATATTTCACTCACTTTCAATAATAAATAAAATATTTTGATGTCCACATGACCGTAATATAATTCTATATCATTTTTTAAAAGGAATAAAGGTTAAAAACATGTCAGAAGCCTAAATTTACATTGAATTCACAGTTACCGTTATCCACTGCAATCCTGCTCGCCATCACTGGCTTCATGGCCCCAAATATTTTATCTGGATATTTTATGAGGTTGAATTCACCTAAATCTGTAATTTTCATATTTTTATCATGAAAAAATACTGAAATGCTTTTGTTAAAAATTTTAGCATTGCTTAAAATATTTTATAAAACATGAAATTTGGAAGGGTAAGTCACTCGTACGCATGTGTACATGAGCAATCATTCACCTTACATTCATATATGACTTCTATGCAATTATTGTTTTGCATGGTTTTGGATAATATTGGTAAGGAATGATAATATTAGGTTTGAATAATTTACACATATTCAACGAAACTACGACGAGATATCCGAAATAAGCAGACAGTCGACGATAATAAACACCCACCCAATCATCTCGCCCGTTAAAGGAATTCAAATGTTGAAAGGTGATGCTAAGCAAACACTCGATAATAATAAGTACACAAACTCAAATCATGTCAACTCTTAAAGGAATTTCAATGTTGAAATGTGACCATTGCGATATCTATTATCGTGGAGGTGAAAAAATATGCAATACACTAGTAATATATGCAACTACCCTACATTCATGGAAACCTAATTTTATTGAAGTCGAGTGTTTAATATATAGGTGAAAGGCGTTCATAAAATCAACACAGAAGCAATAGAGCTTCAAGTGATTCTGTCTAGCCTCCTAAATGCTAGCTCAAACAGTGAATATGTGATGCCTTGTCTGGTAGTCCCGCTTGAGCCCGACTTGGCCTCTAGCTATCTAATGGTTCCTCTCAAACCAATCAGACTCATAAAGATTGATTGTTGTAGGATATAATTTAGTGAAACTTGATTTGCGAATAGGGTGAATGATATGGTGGAAACATGAAGGGGTGGAAATTGGAACAAACAACCTCATTAAAAAGGATAGCAAGTGGATAGAACGCTCTCTGTACTGGTCGTGCTAATTGAAGGACCTATCTGGGAAGATGGAAATGGCTTGCCAATATCATCGGGCTTTTGGTTTTAGCTGTGCATCAATGCATGGTACAAATAAAACCCATCTACCAGTTAGCTTCTAAACAATTCAAAAACCAGAAATTCAATTATAATTACAATTTTGTATTGTTGTTGTGGCAGACCCCGGCAGGGACTACCGCCACGGCAGTGGCTCCCTTGT
>APFE030784598.1:291404-320462 GCA_000404065.3 Pinus taeda | reverse complement strand
CACTTAATCTTTGGAGTGCATGCTTACTTGAAAAAACCCCTTTTGCCTACAAAACAAAAAAACAACCACAAAAACCAAACGAGCAAACAAAAGTAATCCAAGTCTTACGGCTTAAAGTTAGATTTGGCTGGAAACAAAATATTTTCCTCAATGTTTCTGATTTTTCGAGATTGCACTAAGGCGCAATAGAAAAGAGCATACGCATGAGAAAAATCATTTATTTATGTTTCTAGTTTGCCCAAATCGCACAGAGTCGCGAGGCAAAGAGCATACGTGGAAATGATAGATCCAGTAATAAAAAAAATAGAGGACTATAAACAGAAATAACCAGAGAGATAAATAACTATGACTGCAAATAAACATTGTATACCTCCAGATCTTAAAAATGACGTAGCTAGGGCTACCGAAAACCTTTTCGCATCAAAAGAAAGGGATTCCTTACTAGAACAAATGCTCCTGACATAATAGAGTAGTCCTCTTGACCTGAAATCTATCAGAAATAGTAGATCTAGGAAACGACAACCGAATACAGTTGTACATGCTTCAGATCTGGATCATGTTGTAGCAGCTACAACCACCCTCCAAAATTTTTCCTTAGCCTATTTTGGAGCCTCCCTACCAACCTTCACAGCATCTTGCCTTGCTTCATCAAGTCCTCAGGCTTCAATGTCTTTCTTGCTCAAAGGCAGCCTGTCGATCACAGTTTGATCTTTTCCCTTCACAGGCTGCTCACCAAGACTTGGTCCAGCTACAAGCTAAGTAGCTTCCCAGTGAAATTTTTGCATTACTGGAGGGAAAGGTTGGGAAACCAGCCTTTCCCTCCAGGAATTATGTAATCCCCTCTGACATCCTAATGGGCTCCAGGATTACACAATCCTATTAGCCAACCCTCCCAGCAGGATTTACGCAATTTTTCCCATCAACATGCAGTTCAGCCTAGTATTTGAGAAAATCTGGGTAGCAGTTAGTTGTTGGGCCCAGGAAATCTCCTCAATTCCCTTGGGCAAACAGTCCAGCTTACAGTAAAAAATACACATTTTTCTCCAGCAGTTGCTTGCATGTGCAGCTGAGTTGACCGGTTCCATCCGGGACAGAGAAAAACAGACTTGCATGCATAGGTTGCTTCTCCCAAGGCAACATGCAAAGGAATCCCTTGTTTCAAGGATCTATGTTTAGCAGTTGGAGGTTACATGCAAGGATCAATTCATAAACCTCCCTCCAAGTGTTGTTTCCCCTAGATTTGTGGCATGCGCATCATAACCTTGATGTTATCAAAACTCATCAACCAGACACTACAGAGCTCATTCTTCACATCAACTATGTAGCTCTGACATCCCACATCACATCTAGGAGAAGTTGGCACATTCAGCTCAGTTGTTTTGGGGTAAGCCCGCTTCCCATGCCTTGTGCTGCATTTCTATCGCTTTTTGTGTTTTCGCTTGTGGGAGTATTGTTTGCTTGATTTCTTTGAACGCATGTTGTCGTTTACATGTACTCTAGCTTGTCCTAGCTCTATTTCAATTTTATTTGTTATCTCATTGTTGTCGCATGCATGAAATTGTTTTGCACAGGTTGGCCCAACCGGCGAACGACCTCACCCACATGCATGTTGATCTATTTGCTCAATCCTCCATTCATGTTTTGCATGCACTGTTTATCCCTTTTGATATCACTTAGTGTCGCCATGCATTTCATCGACTTATTCTTTCAGTCACCCGTCGGCGAGTCGGGCCAACTTTGGCCCTGTCTCTGCCTTCACCAAGGCTGCATTGCACAATGTGGAGAAGGAAAGCTCACCTTACTCTCTAGATTTGTGCATTTTGGCCCAGCACTAGCCTCCTAGACTAAATTGTGCAAATCTATGGGTTAGTGGCTGCTTGGCCCAAAAATTTGCGCAAATTTGTCCCTGGGCAACAGTCTTTTCCAGCTAGAATCACAGATTCTGCAATCCTATCAGCCAACTGCCCAACTGGATTACGCATTTTTTAGTTCATCAGTCAGTCTCCCAATGGCCCAGACTGTGCCTTGTGCAGTCTTAGCAGTCGGTCCTCTGACCCCCCAGCCAAAATTGCGCAATCTTCGTGATCATTCACCCAGGTATGTTGCAAGTTAGTTATCATGTTCATTTTGGTTTTCAACTGACAGATTGTTGCTATGAATGTTGCCATGTCTCCATGTATCACAGTTATTCATATGCCTCTCAGTGGTACATGTACAATGGTTTCCAAGAGATCAAAGACGAAGACACCGTTCAGAGCACGCTTGGGTATGTAGTCGATCAAGTGTCCATGGGCCTACCTAATCACAAAGACATCAAGTTGTTCGTGGACAAGAAAATCAAGCAGCAACATCACAACGAGAAGTATCATGAACAACAGCTGAAGGCAGCATACCAAATCAGCGAACGCAGCAAATGAAGCAAACATAGCGAATGCAAGAGGAAGGTTGTTGACAACATAGAGGTAGAGCAAAGTTGCAAGATCAAGCAGATCCACTAATAATGAAAGCAAATTTGGAGACTCTGGCAATGAAGTGACGACATGACATGAATATTGCACGAAGGCAGAAGATGGAACAAAGAAGGAGTTGCATGTGCTGAAGCAGCAACTTAGAAAGAACATGAAGCTACACAAACAGTCCAACGAGTTGCAGCACGAACAAGAACAGCAGTGGGTGCAACATGCACTCGGTGATGAAACTGAGCTAGTGCAAGTTAAGGATCCATCCCAGCAGCTGACACAGAGCAAACATGGTGAGCAATGTTTTTGATTGCATGCAATGGATCTAAGATCATGCATGTTGTTGAGTGCACGCATGCAATCCAACCCATTCAACACACTCACGAAGGCGAAGACAAGAAGCAAGTCCAACTGGGGCTGAACATGCACTTCACCAAGTTGATGTGCATGGCCACCAAAACACACTTGAATATCACCATGGACATTATGCATTAGTCTGTTGACATTTCAATCGTACCCAAGAAGACCATGCGCATGTTAGCAGACGAATTGGATGAAGGGGTCGAACGAATGCATTGGTTGCAATGGAGGCAAGAGTTTGCTTCAGCAAGATGTCACCATGAGGTGCATGCACACCATCACAGACAACCAAGCTTGGCATCAACTCACCAGCTTCACCATCACAAGCATGCCAATGAGTTGGTCTCACCACTGCGAACCGAGTGTCAGTGATGTCTTGCAAGGCTTGCTCAAGCCATGTTGTCTCACATGAGTACATGTGCATTGTAATGTTGAGTCATGCCAAGTGTAAGTCAAGTGTCAATAGTTGGATGTAACAATCATAAAGTAGGTGAAAAGTCATGAGGGTAGTTGAACTATCACAAAGGTGAATGTCAAGGGTCACCCCACCCTTGGCTGTAAATAGTCCCTCATAACTCATCGTATCGGCTTTTGGTTAGCCAAGCTTCTACTAATACTATCTTGAAGAAGGCTTGGACAGTATTGTAACGCACCTTGGCTTCTCCACTACACGGAGCTAGTACATTTCTTTGGAGGATCAGGCAGATGTGGTTGTAATGATCTACTGATAGGGCTAGCAGGTTTACATGGTGTATTGTATGATTGTGACTTACACTTATTTATATAATAAGAGCCAGCACATTTTTATGCATATGTTGTTATTGTAGTTGAACTTTTCCGGTTGCCTTAATGATATATGTTGTTTAACTTGCGTACTTGCGTATGAACTTATTCACATGCAATTATATGAATCTTGTTGCTAATGTTGTCACCATCCGTGTCGACTGCTCTGTCGGACATCAGATAGACCTTTCTCTAAACCTTGTTATATCAACCATCACACTTGTCTTGGATAGATCGGTGAGTGATGTTCGTGTTATATTACCTTGTATGTTGTGACTGTCGTATCCGTGTCGACTGCTTTGTCGGAAGTTGTGCATGTCCTTTGTGTTGTGTGTTCCTAGCTGAGTTGGGACTAATCCCTTTCAACTTGGAACTCACCTTCATCTTCCTCTCCCTTTGAAGTGTTGGAACCTCTCATACTCATTCCTTGACTCTCTGCATCAGTCACACCCTTGCTACTAACAGAGTTATCTTGCTTGCCTCTGTGTGACATCACAATCAAAGCATTACCTTATGACCCACTACTAGGACTCCTACACCAAACAGTCTGAGGTCTAATTGGGACTTCTTACCAGGGAGATCCCCTTGACATTTTGGCAGGTCTAGCACCATCAACAGATCACCAATGGATGCGGCCCTCGAATTTCTCTAACACCATGTAGGAATTTACAAAGTAAGTTCCTTAGATAGAACACCAAAGGACATAACTCACAAAAGATCACAGATTAGTACATTAGTATTATTGACGTGGTTAGAACCCTCAAAGAGGGAAATAGTCCACAGCCTGAGCCAACATAGCCATTTTAGGAAATTTATTAATGTAAAAGAAAGAAAATTTACATAAGTTTCTCTTATGAATAGTCACCTAACAAATGACCTTCCATGCTCTTTAAATAGAGATCATGGACCAATCGGGTGTTAAGCCAAAGATCAAGTGTCAGTAATACCAAGGAGAGAATGAATCATCAGATCACTTCATGTCTAGAACATATCATGACCATCAGATTGTAAGTTACAAAAAGTACATACTAAAGAAACACACTTTACCTAACTATACACTAGACCAAGTTGTACTTAATTATTTCCTATGTGTCGGAATATACTAACATGCCATGGTTTCCACCACCAAGCTCTAGAAGTTTGATCTTGAATATCCGAAGGAGGGGGAACAGCTCTTCCACTCGCAGATGTGGGTGAAGGGTTCTCCATTACAATTCATTGTCGAGAGTGGAAGCCACAAAAATCTCATTTCAACAGAGGTTGTGAAGTGGTTGATCCTACCGAACAAATTACACCCACAGTCATACAACACCATGTGGCTTCACCAAGGACAAGATCTCCACTTCAACCAGCAGTGTTTCCTTCCCTATAGCATCAAGACCTTCACATATGAGGAACAACGTGTGTTGAAAATAACAACAAGAAATGATAAAAATAGAAATTCCAATTTTAATTTGTCCTTGAATGAAAATTGTGAATTAAATTTGAATTTAGTCTCACCAGCTGCTTGAAAAATAATTAATTAATTCATCTTGAGTTAATTAGTTGGAGAAATTCAAGTTAGAAGTCTTTCTGAAGTCATGCAACAGTTATCCCTTAAATTAAGGATATTATCCCTTAATTAAGGAGATAAGATTGAGTTATATTTGAGTTCTAATTAGTTAACTCAGTTTACTGAGTTAAGTCCAGTTAAATTAGTTCCAAACTATTTTAGGAACCAATTGTGAGTTCAGTCAGTTAATGCATGCATGCATCCAACTAGTGTACTCCAGATAACTAAAGATTCTCTCATCAGAAACTCATGCATGTCTATTCAGAGAAAGACCCAGTTAAGCTAAATGTCAAGGACAAGTTACTATCAGGTCATGAGATTTCCTATAAAGGAAACTCATCCATGTAGAAGGAATAAGGTTCATTAAGGATTGCACAGTTCTGACAGGATGTAGGATCAGTGTGAGTGATTAGTCTTCCACTTGGTAACAGGAGGATCACCCAGGAGAAATTGCGCAAGGAAATAGGAGGCTTGGAGGGCTGAGGAGAAGGTTTGTGAGAAGCCTTGTTTGCCTGTGAGAATCCAGGAGGATTATATTGAGAGCTGGCTAGTTGTGAGAGCTAAAGCTTTGTGTAATTCTGAGATATTTCCACCTTGTATGATAATACAGATAGCGAGGTTTTTAGATGAGGCTTTCCCTAGAGTATTATTTTGTGTTTCGTGTGCATTGATTCTTCTTCTGGTTATATGCGATATGCTTCATCTTGCTCAAATCTATTAAGCTTCCCAAGTTTGATTGTAGAGGTAGATTAAGGTATTTTTCTTAGTTATATTGCATTATAAGGTTAATCTATATCATAATTTCTACATGGTATCGGAGCTGTGAACAATATATGGAGAAGAGAATTCGAAGTTTGAAGTTTGGGATTTCAGGTACAAATCGAATTCATCTCATACTTTAGGTTGGTCAATGGCGTTCTATGGATTGAGACGAGTATGCCTTGGAAGGCAGCTTGAATTACATAAGACGGAAAGATCGCATGGAGGTTGTATTAGAAGACAACGACTTGAAGGATTTCATTGATCAAGGAATCCTAAAGCCAAGCTCAACTAATGCACAAGAGTTGGCTGAATGTAAAAAGTGTGTGGCAAGGGTGAGAAGGATTATCCTTGAGAGAGTTTGAGACCATATTGTCTTGAGTCTCCATGGGAAGGATACTCCATATTCAATGTGGAAGACATTGAAGGACCTCTACCAAAACAGTAGCAACCAGAGGAAATTGGTGCTCAAGGATAAGATTCGAAGAATCAAGATGGAGAACGTCGATACTATTTCCACATATCTGAAAAAGCTCACCACCTGTAGAGATGAGCTTGGAAGTGTGGGAAAAACTATTGTCGATGATGATATAGTGAGCTTCACTCTCCTTGGCCTTCCAAAGAGCTAGAATAGCTACTGAGACTCTATGAATGGAAGGGAGAAATCGCCGGATTGGGAATGACTATGGTCGGATCTCATGCAAGAGGAGATCAGGAGGAGCATTCGAGATGGTTCTTCATCCAAGGATGATGATGAAGAAAATCTGGCCTTAGCAAGTAAGGCAAGGAAAGGGAAGGGGAAGGCGTCCCATTCCGAATAGAATTCTTTTCATGGAGGGAAGAAGGTTGACAAATCTAAAGTGAGATGCTTTAATTTTCACGAGATGGGACATTATGCAACTAATTGCCCATCGAAGAAGTCCAAGAAGGGATGAAGGATTGGAAGGTGAGGCATTAGCCTCTCAGTTCAAAATGGAATTTACCCTCATCGCATGCATGGTGTCATCGATGATGGGTTGTGGTTGGTATCTTGACAGTGGAGCCTCATTCCACATGACCGACGATAAAAATTTTATTCAGTACCTTGGAGGAGAAAGACCTCAAGATGTGCATAGAGATGTGTGACAATGAAAGGTATAGTGTTTCAGGAGTGGGCACGGTTGCTTTTCAAAGGGATCATGGAGCTCTTATCACCTTTATACATGTGAAGTATGTGCCTAGACTGAAGAAGAATTTGGTATTGATCGCGATGTTGGAGAACAAATGCTACAATGTTGTCTTTAGTAAGCGAAAGGTTTTCCTTAGACACATCACCACGAGACAGGTGAAATAGATTGGTTCATGAGTTCAGAACCTGTATGCACTTAAGGTTCAAGATGCATGCAAAGCCTTAAGGAGCAAGGCAAATGTTGGAGACTTGGTGGTTGAGAGGGAGAGTAAATTACCTCTCAACATACAACCCCAAAAGAAGTCTGAGACAATTGTGGAGGAGCCACAATTGGAGATGTTGAGAGGAGACCGAGTGGAGGTATCCACTCATGCAGAGACCTCTAGTAGGGGGAAATTTTCAGCCAAGTCAGCAGAAGTATCACATGCAGCCATACCTCCAGGTGTGAGGTGGGGCAATGTGAAGTGATAGTCCCAAGAAGGCTGAAATTGGGTAGGGTCCATTGAGAGGTTTTATCTCATGGATCGTACCTTGCTATGAGAGCCCCAAGTGCATAGTAGCGGGAGGAATTAGTGGGATTAATGCAGTCAGAGATCAAATTGACAGAGGCTAGAGCAGTCAGATACTAAAGAGTGCAAAGAAGGATTAACAATAATGCAGAAAGGCTGAGTCAGAAGAAGCACGGAGTTTTCAGTTGATAGAGGTAATAACAGTAAGAGACTTTGATGTCAGAAGCATTATACTGATTCAGTTTGGATGTTTTTTTTTTTTGTTTCTAGAGTTGCTAGAGCAACAAAACTAGAGAGAAGTGTTGCATGCAGAACATTCCAAAGGTTCAAGATCAGGATCATGTTGAATTCCTTTCTTGTTGAGAGGGAGTATTGAAAATAGCAACAAGAAATGATAAAAATAGAATCCAAAAATTCCAATTTTAATTTGTCCTTGAATTAAAATTGTGAATTAAATTCGAATTTAGTCTCACGAGTTGCTTGAAAAATAGTTAATTAATTCATCTTGAGTTAATTAGTTGGAGAAATTCAAGCTAGAAGTCTTTCTGAAGTCATGCAACAGTTATCCCTTAAATTAAGGAGATTATCCCTTAATTAAGGAGATAAGATAGAGTTATATTTGAGTTCTAATTAGTTAACTCAGTTTACTAAGTTAAGTCCAGTTAAATTAGTTCCAAATTGTTTGAGGAACTAACTGTGAGTTCAGTCAATTAGAGCATGCATGCATCCAACTAGTGTACTCCAGATAACTGAATATTCTCTCATCAGAAACTCATGCATGTTTATTCAGAGAAAGACCAAGTTGAGCTAAATGTCAAGGATAGGTTACTATCAATTGCATGAGTTTTCCTATAAACGAAACTCATCCGTGTATAAGGAATAAGGTTCCTTGAGTATTGCGTAGTTCTGGTTGGGTGTAGGATCAGTGTGAGTGATCAATCTTCCACTTGCTAACAGGGGGATCACCTAGGAGAAACTGTGCAAGGAAATGGGAGGCTTGGAGGGCTAAGGAGAAGGTTTGTGAGAAGCCTTGTTTGCATGTGAGCATCTAGGAGGATTGTACTAAGAGTTGGCTAGCTGTGAGAGCTAAAGCTTTGTGTAATTCTGAGATATTTCAACCTTGTATGATAATATAGATAGCAGGGTTTTTAGCTGAGGCTTCCCCATAGTATTCTTTTGTGTTTCATGTGCATTGATTCTTCTTTTGGTTATATGTGTTTTGCTTGATCTTGCTCAAATATATTAAGCTTCCGCAAGTTTGATTGTAGAAGTAGATTAAAGTATTTTGCTTTAGTTATATTGCATTATCAGGTTAATCTACAGTCAGAATTTCTACACTGTGATGTTGTTCCTCTTCAAGTTTGTGATGTATTATTAGTCCAACCATACTTTTGGAAGCGTCGGGTTGTGTATGAGTCTAGGCCTCACATTGTTATTATTTCTTTGGGAAATAAGTTATACATAGTACCGGAGGTAGGACCACCTACTTCCATCTCTTTTATCTCTGCAAAGAAATGCAGTAAGATCATTTCCCAGACTGGGAAATTCATTTTCCTTATGATTTTCCCTTAGGGAAAGAAGAAGGTTGTGGCCACATCTGTGGCCTCTAGATAGGGCTTCTCCGCACAGAACAACACATGGACAAGGTCATGGAGGATTAGAGGGATATGTTCACCTCACCCACAAGTGTATCCCTACACTGTCAGGTCAAGTACTCCATCGATCTAACCCCAGGCGCGCCGCTACCCAACGAGCCGATCTATTGACACTCTATTATGGATAATGATGAAATCAAGAGGTAGATTTAGGAGTTGTTGAAGAAAGGGCACATCAAACCGAGTTCATCACCCTATGGGAGCCTGATCATGTTGGTACAGAAGAAGGACAGGACCTAGAGACTATGTATTAACTATCGGACAATAAATAAGATCACTATCCAAAATAGGTATCCAACCCAACAGATTGATGACCTTCTAGACCAGCTCAAGTGGGCCAAATATTTTAGCAAGGTTAAGTCCGGTTATCACCAGGTACCAATCAAACCCTCTGATGTGTGGAAGGTTTCCTTCAAATCTAAGGCGGACCTTTTTGAATGGCTAGTCATGCCTTTCAGGTTTACCAATGCCTCCACAACCTTCATGAGGTTGATGGACAACATATTATGGCCCTTCACCAAATCATTTGGGTAGTGTATTTGGATGACATCCCAATCTTCAACCAGAGTTGGGAAGAGCACTTCCACCATATTCAACGGGTCCTCCAAACCTTGAGACAATACAAATTGTGTGCCAATCTAGAAAAATGCACTTTTGGTATTACCTAGGTTCAATTTCTAGGGTACATCATTGATGAGCAGGGTTTGCATGTGGACCCAACCAAGATACAAGTTATTCAGGATTGGCCAGCACCAACCACTCTAATAGAGCTCTACATCTTTTTGGGTCTTGCTAATTTCTACCACATGTTCATGTTGGGGTTCTCTCATATCACTTGGCCTTTGATTCAAGTGACAAAGAGTGGAGCAAAAGCAAAATTATTTTGGTTTGAATCCCAACAAACCACGTTTGTCGATTTGAAGCATCGTCTCTTCTCTGCATGAGTGCTCACACTACCATACCTGCAGCAACCATTTGAGATTGAGATAGATGCCTCTTACTATGCTATTGGTTCAGTTCTTACTTAGTAGGAGCATCCAGGGGAATATCACAGTGAGACACTTTCAGACACAGTCTGTGATCTAGGTCTAGGTGTGAAGAAGGACCCTTCCAAGACCTTTTACTTTCGTGATGTGCTAAAATTTCTTTTTAAAAGAACATTAATGAATACATCTGCATGGAAAAAAGAAGAGGAACATAACAATCATTAGCACATGAAAACATAAGCATTGATAACGGAGTTCATCCAGGAGGGACTACGTCTCTGGGCCCCGGTGTCAAGATGATGTAGGCCACTGCATTAAGTGTTGTCAATAATGGTGATGTACACAAGAGATGATGTCACAATCATACAAGGAAAAATGCCCGCATGCACTAAGAGATGTTCCACAACTAGAACTCTCAATCAAAAGACTCTTGCCAGTATGATACAAAAACATGCATGATGAACATCTCGTTAACATGGCACAAAAGGGATGTCAAAACAAAATATGCATGACAACAGCAAGAGTATCCCAACAACATACAACAAGGGATCTCAATACATAACATGGAGATTTATGACAGCAAGTACATCACATAGAAGATTCTGCATCAAATCAAGCAAGGAATCATGACAACATGTAATAAACAAGATCTTACATCAACATCAATCAAGGATCTGTGAAGTGTAATGCAGAAAGAAGAAGTACATGAACACATCATATACCTCACAACCAAGGTCCATCTGAAGAAGTGGATGTCACATTGCTGAAGCTGCACGGACCATCGATCTCAAGGCATCGATCGTATGAAGATGGTTTCTCGCACATGAATGTGGACATCTGCGCTAGCACTTAGAAAAGCGGCTAGAAGAAGAAACAAGAGAATAAGAAATCTGAAGACAACATCAGATTTGTGGCATCAAGTAGTACTGAATCGACTGTCCAAAATCCGAATTCTGAGAAGTTGAGAATTCTGGGCTCAAGGAATCTTTTAGATTCCCCGAGATTCTTCAAAGATTCTTCTCCATGGATGGTGTTACACAGTAAAATGTCACTGCCATCATGCCAGTCTCCCTACTGTGTTGTGAAACCACATTCACCTATGCTCATGCTCCTCAAAATGGCTAAAATACCCTCTTTGCCTAAGTTAAATGTATCATCGCGTCTGTTTATTGAATAACCGCGCTGACAGGCGGAGGCCAGTGTTACTGCTGCGCTGCCAGTGCGGAAGCACACGTGTTTTCCGCGCTGGTCCAATTTTACGGACAGCGCACCCTCCGTTTCTCTTGTTGAGCGATGACCGGACCTCCTCTATAGTGATCTGCGATGTCAGCGCGCCAGCTCAGTGTCTCACCCGCGTTGATCCTGTTTGGGCGAATTTGTTCTAACAACCAACCTTCCAGATCCCTCTAGACTTGGTTGTTAGCATTGTTGAGGCCGCCATCCTTTCTCTGGCATGTCTGTTCGACTGACCATCCACTTATCTTGGGGGAAAGCTCATCCTTTACCTATTCATGGAGACTCCTTCTCCTTTATAAGCCTCCTCCATTGCCCATGAGCAGCTAGTTTGGAACATATAGGCTTTGATTAAGGAATTCTTGGTGCATTAGTGCTGCTCTTTGTAGGCATTTGGTGTGTTGTGTGAGGATTGCTTTTGAGCTTGAGGAAGGTTATGAGCTTGGTGCCTTGTATGTGAGAGAGAGACCTATTTGACTTGGGAGATCTACTTCAAAGGTGAATGCTTGGAAGACATGCTGGCTGGACCCTCTAGAGAAGGACTCAGCGTCAGGACTCCGGTTGTACCTTACTCTATTTTTTGATTAATAAAGATAGATGACTATGCTTATGGTTCCATTTCCATTTGTCTTATGAATGATTAATGTAAATTGTATCCTTCCTGACTGATACATAGTTGTTGTTAGTAGGTTTTACGCTTGTGTTTTCTCTCTTTGCTTGTGCAGGTGTTCGTCCGCGGGGATAGCGGAGAATTGTGATCGGCTGGAGCGAAGGAGCGAGAGGATCATCTCTTCGACAAACATAGCGTTGGAATCCAAGTAGGTTTCTTTTATCCACTTGTTAGTTACAACTAGGAACCTGCGGTATAGCAATGTTTGATTGTTGCTAGACCCCCTTTGGGCTAGTAGGGATCGCCTCTATCCGTAGAGGGGATTTACCTCTCCAACAGATGGACTCCAACTCAAATGGAAAATCGGATCTCGCTGTCGTGATCCCTATGGAAAACCATGAAAAACAAGTATAAACTTGACTATATTCTAAAATGTCAAAATTTTACCTCCTTGGGAAAATTTCATGGCTCATGGTTCCGCTCCCTGTTTTTGTTAATATCATGGTTCTACATGCATTCTGGAAATGATTGAGAAATGCATAACTTTGATGAAGAAACGAACATCACCGTTGTGTTTGTGGCGACAAGAGGTGTAAAATCCATATAAAATTTGTCAATTTCTGACAAAGTGAAAATTTTGCCCTCCTGTAAAATTCATGGTTCCTGCATTAAAATATTAATTAACCAGCCTCAAAAAGCATGCCCGTATTCTGCCTCCTCGAACTTTGTTTAGAGGTAAAAACTCTACATTTATAAAGAAGGACTTAGGCAGATTTACCAAGGTGATTGGTTAGGAGGATTGGTAAAAATCGTTGGTTAATAGGGAGGAGGTCGGGCAGTCAAACCCTGCCCCTCTCGAAATAATATATCACAGTTTCTTTTAAAACTCGAAATGATACATTAATGGGGTTCGGGTCCGCATTGGGTGGCCCACCCCTTAAACCCCGTTGTTACTACATTATTGACGTATTAAAATCGGCGATCAGCCTTGGAAATCGGTGCTTAACATGGGCGCTAGTGACGCTATCGATGCGATTTGCATTCCTAATTGGCGATTGGCATGGCGGTTGGCATAATAATCGGTGTGATATATGGTGGCTTCGGAGATATATAATTGGCGATCGACACGGGGTCGGCACATTGCAATCGGTGACATATATATTGGCTTGCAACTGACGCTACAATCGCTCCTTTCCCACTGTCTCTTTTTGTAGAGTTTCATACATAATTTCCACTCTCTTGGAAATGTCGAGCATGGTCTCATACATCGATCTTTCATCCTTTGTCATTGTTCACACTGCAATTCACATCAACGCAAAGACCGCTCTAATACCACTTGATCCAAGTCCGGGTGTGAAGAAGGACCCTTCCAAGACCTTTTACTTTCGTGATGTGTTAAAATTGCTTTTTAAAAGAAAATTAATGAATACATCTGCATGCAGAAAATAAGAGGAACATAACAATCATCAGTGCATGAAAACATAAGCGTTGATAACAGAGTTCGTCCAAGAGGGACTACGTCTTCGGGCCCCGGTGTCAAGATGGTGTAGGCTGCTACATTAAGTGTTGTCAATAATGGTGATGTACACAAGAGTTGATGTCACAATCATACAAGGAAAAATTCCCTCACGCAATAGTGGCTCTAAGAGATGTTCCACAACTAGAACTCTCAATCAAAAGACTCCTATCAATATGATACAAAAACATGCATGATGAACATCTCGCCAACATGGCACAAAAGGGATGTCAAAACAAAACATGCATGATGAAAACAAGAGTATACCAACAACATACAACAAGGGATCTCAAAACATAACATGAAGAGTTATGGCAACAAGTACATCATATAGAAGATTCCATCAAATCAAGCAAGGAATCATGACAACATGTAATAAACAAGATCCTGCATCAACATCAATCAAGGATCTGTGCAGTATAATGCATAAACAAGAAGTACATGAACACATCATATACCTCACAACCAAGGGCCATCTGAAGAAGTGGATGTCACACTACTGAAGCTACTCGAACCATCAATCTCAAGGCATCAATCATTTGAAGATGACTGTTTGCACATGAATGGGGACATCTGGGCTGGCACTTAGAAAAGTGGCTAGAATAAGAAATGAAAGAATAAGAAATCTAAAGACACCATTAGACTTGTGGCATCGAGTAGTGCTGAATCGACTATCCAAAATCTGAATTCTGAGAAGTTGAGAATTCTGGGCTCAAGGAATCTTTTAGATTCCCCCGGGATTCCTCAAAGATTCTGCTCCATGGATGGACTGAAAATCTGCAACTCCTATGGCGAATCTGATCTCTCCATTGCGATCTCTGCGGAAAACCATGAAAAACAAGTTTAAACTTGACTATATTCTGAAATGTCAAAATTTTACCTTCTTGGGAAAATTTCATGGCTCATGGTTCCGCTCCCTGTTTTTGTTGAAATCATGGTTCCACATGCATTCTGGAAATGACCGAAAAATGCAGAACTTTGATGAAGAAACGAACAATACCATTGTGTCCATGGCGACGAGAGGTGTAAAATCCATATAAAATTTGTCAATTTATGACAAAGTGAAAATTTTGCCCTCCTGCAAAATTCATGGTTCCTGCGTTAAAATATTAATTAACTGCCTCAAAAAGCGTGCCTATATTCTTCCTCCTCAAACTCTGTGCAGAGGTAAAAACTTCGCGTTTATAAAGAAGGACTTCGGTGGATTTACCAAGGTGATTGGTTAGGAGGATTGGTAAAAATCAATGGTTAATAGGGAGGAGGTTGGGCGGTCAAACCCCGCCCCTCCCGAAATAATATATCACAGTTTTTTTTAATACCTGAAATGATACATTAATGGGGGTTCAGTCCACATCGGGTGGCCCGCCCCTTAAACCCCTCTGTTACTACATTATCAGTGCATTAAAATCGGTGATCGGCATTGGAAATCGGCGCTTAACATGGGTGCTGGCGACATTATCTGCGTGATTTACACGGTTTCGTTGATATCTATATCGACAGCATTCCTAATTGGCGATTGGCATGGTAGTTGGCGTAATAACTGGCGCGATATATGGTGGCTTCGCCGATATTCATATCGGCTATATATAATCGACGATCGGCACGGTGTCGGCACATTGCAATCGGCGGCATATATATCGGGTTGGGGTGATAGGGTGTGGGCGGGGTCCACTACTAGTGACCCGCCCGCCCCGATATATATATATATATATATATTGCGAAGGTTGTGGAGAAGGGTTCGGCGGGGGTTTTGGCCGCCGATCCCGAAACCATATTTGACTTGTTTTTTGGTTGCGATTGTGATTTGGGCTGGCGGGAGGTTGTGGCCCATCGGCCTTATAATAATTATTGTTTTCATATAGTTATATTAATAACTATATTTTAAAACAAATTTTGTTATATGGTTATTTACTAACCATTTTCCATCAAAATGATTTATGTCTCTTATGTAGGTTTAGGAGACCAATGAAAAAAAATTCCAAGTGTCAATGCTTGATGGGCTGCCATGCGAGTCCCACCTGCTTACTGGGATGCCATGTGGCACACCGTGGGCCCCTCTTTTCCCCTCTCATATCAAACTTTAAAGTGATCTATCTTTCACATACGAGCTCGATTTGACGAGCCATTCACACCTCCGCGATCACGACGCCGAGATACTTAACATGAACCGGTTTCGAGCATAATCTAAACACTTCGATTTTTGAGCCATCTTTGTCCTGTGTGTCTCTCTGGAGCCACCTGGATCAGTCCGAAATTATCCCACCTATGACAAAGATATGTATTCCATTATGCAGGCATGCTAATAATGGAAGCATTATGTTATGGGGAAGGAAACGATCATCCACACAGACCATCGGCCCCTGCAATTCATACAAACACAAGGAAAGTTGCATAATGATTTCCATCTGAAATGGTCCACATACATGAAACAATTCCATTTGAACATTAAGTACAAGAAAGGTAGTACCAATAATGTTGCAGAATTCCTCAACCAACCACCAGTCATGAAGCTGATCATTGTGCCTGATTCTTGTGGACATGATACTTTGGGGTGACTGCATCTTTAAAAGAGTGATCCAGAATTCAGAAACACATACCAGATGCTCCTGGAAGGCAAGAAAGTTCCAGATTTTCAACTCCAGGGTGCATTATTGTGCTGCATGGGACACATATGTGTTCCTTCATGCGAGTGTGCCAATATGATTTGGGAGGCGCACTACATTCGAGTTGTTGGACATTTCAAAGTAGAGAAAACACTAGCAGTGTTGCAGAAGTATTTTTATTGACCAAAACTTGGATAGGATGTTGGGAAGTACATCAGATCCTACGTTGCTTGTGTCATTGCCAAACTGACCATCAAGAAGCAAGGCCTATATACTCCTCTGCCTACTCCTACTCAGCCTTGGGAATACATCTCCATGGATTACATGTCGATCCTTCCTTCTATTAAGCATGGAAACAACTGTGTTTTCATGGTCATCAACAGATTCTATAAGATGGCCATTCAGGCGGCCTGCAAGAAAAGTATCCGACTGTAGAATTCATTGCAAAGATCTTCTTTTAATGAGTGTGGGTACACTTTGGGATCCCAAAGTCCATTATCTCAAATCGAGACAGCAGGTTCCTAAGTACATTTTTTTCAAGCCTTTGGTCGATGCTGGATACCAAGTTCACTAATACCAAGCTTAGATCATGGACACACAAATCTATCTCTATCTCAAATGGTTGTTGCAGGTCTGGTAATGTGAGCAACGGTGCAGAATAGAGGCGATTCTTCAACTCGAAGAATGCTCGTTGTTGGGTGTCTAACCAATAGAAATTTTCTTTCACTCTGCCCTTGGTGACTTGACTTAAAGGCCAAGTGATATGAGAGAACCCCAACACGAACCTATAGTAGAAATTGTCAAGACCCAAAAATTTGCGGAGCTCTATTAGAGTGGTTGGGGCTAGCCAATCTTGAATGACTTGTATATGGGATGGGTCCACATGTACACCTTTCTCATCAATTATGTACCCCAATATTGAACCTAGGTCAGGCCAAATGTGCTTTTCTCTAAGTTATCACACATCTTGTGTTGTCGAAGGATTTGAAGGACCTATCGAATATGGTGCAGGTGCTCTTTCCAACTCTAGATGAAGATCAAGATGTCATCTACATACGCCACCACAAATGCATTAGTGAAGGGTCGCAAGATGTCATCCATCAATCTCATGAAGGTTGCAGGGGCATTCGTCAATTTGAACGGCACGACCAACCATTCGAAAAGGCCCTCCTTGGATTTGAAGGCAGTCTTCCACACATAGGAGGGTTTGTTAGGCACCTGATGATAACCTGACTTCAAGTCAATCTTGTTGAAATATTTGGCCCCCTTGAGCTGGTCCAGAAGGCCATCAATCTGCGGGATTGGGTACCTATTCCAAACATTGATCTTGTTTAGTACCCGATAGTCAATACAAAGCCTCAAGGTCCCATCCTTCTTTTGTACTAATACAATCAGGCTCCCACAGGGTGATCAGTTTGGCCTAATGTGCCCTTTTTGAAATAGTTCATGAATCTTCCTCTTGATCTCCTCGTTCTCCAGAAAAGAGCGTCGATAGGTCAGTCCATTAGGTAGCGGTGCACCCGGGGTCAAATCGATGGGGTGCTTGACCTAACAGTGCAGAGGTACCCCTGTGGGTGAGGCAAAAATGTCCATGTACTCCTCCACGACCTTGTCCATCTGTTGCTGCTTTGGAGAGGATCCTTGCCTCGAAGTCGTGGCCACAACGTTCTTCTTGCCTTGGGGGTGAATCATAAGGAAAACAAATTTCTTGGTCTGGGAAATGATATTACTGCATTTCTTTGCAGTGATCAAAGGGATGGTGGTAGGCGGGGCTACCTCTGGTATCTTGTACAACTTATTAGCCAAAGTAATAATGACATAGCAAGGTCTAGACTCATATACAGCATGTCGCTTCCACAAGTATGGGATACATCAGAAACTTCAAGAGGAGGAACGTCACACAGTACCTCATCCATGGAGGACTTGATGTTGTAGGCAAGGCGACACTGTTGGCTGATGCAAAGATCTCGTCCTTGGTGAAGCCACCCGATGGTGTACGGTTGTGGATGTGATGTAGTCTTTAGGCCCAACCGCTTCACTAATTCTATTGAAATGAGATTCTTTTGGCTCCTGCTGTCGACAATGAACTACAACGGAGAACCCTTCACCCACATATGTGAGTGGAAGAGGCGTTCCCCCTCCGTTAGATCTTTAGGCTATATTTTTTGGATCTTTGTGGTGGCCATAATAGCACTGGGCTCCACATCAATGGTATGCTTCCCTCTGTCAGTCCCCTTATCAGGTTCTAATTCAGAATCGGAACCTGCGTCTAATTCGAAAGCCTTCAGCTCGACCACCAGTGACTGCTTGGCCCGACACTCACTTGTATTGTGACTAGAGCTCTTATGGAACTTAAACCATTTTTTTGTGTCTTTCTTCATCTTTGTGGTGTTTTTCTTTGCTTGTGGCTTTGACGGGTTGTCCTGGGTAGCCCGTCTTGGCTTGGTCCCTTATTCTGTGGTTTGGGGGTGCCTCTTCCTTGCTTTGGATTCACAGATCCAAAGTCCCTCTTCTTCTATTTAAACTTTTGCTTAATCTATATAGTGTACCAATAATTCGTGTCGAGTGAGGAAATGTCCAGGAACTCCATCTCGTCCTCGATGTACTTTTGTAGATAGCCACAAGAAGGGTATGGAAAGTATTTGTGAACTCCGACACATCTTGGTCCCTTCCCTGTCGTAGTGTGGTCCACTTTATGTATTTATCTTCAAAGCTCCCGACAGGTTAATATTGTTCCTTGTTGGCGTCTCAAAAAGAATTCCAAGTGGGTGCAGCTGAAAACAACGAGGGTTCACTCTCATCCTTTTGTTCATGGTAGGTTTCCCACTAGTCCTTGACGTGTGGGGCGACTTTGAGAAGTGCAAACATAATATTTTCCCAATTGGAAAAGTCATGAACTGAAAAATATCCTTCCAATAGATTTAACCTTTTATCTATGTCATTTACATCTATCAGGCCTTTGAATATGGGAATATTGAAGTTAACTTGTACTTTAAAAGGAGTTGTGCCTCTAGAGTGGCTGCTAGATGAAGATGCATCACCTGTGGGTAGCCTTCAAAGGATTTGGGCAAATTTATCCATCATCGCATCCCTTTGTCGCTCGAGGGATTCCTCGAAGCAACATTTTGAAAGGATCTCCTGCCCCCTCGTCTTCAATAGCTATAGTCCTCAGAGATATATTTCCAACGAGCTATTATACGCATCAAACAGAGATAATATGACCAAGTTACAACCCCGGGAAGTTGGATGCCCAACTAACCCCAATGGGGCCCACAAACTCTTGGTGTTACATCTTCTCGGGTTAGGGTTTTGGTTGTTTATGGTTTTCCCTTATTGTTCAATAATAAAAAGGCCCTTGAACCTCATTGTAACTCAGTTCAGAAGCATGTAGCTGCCACATCTCTTATCATAGATAAGCTACCATTGCCCGAGCTATCTTATTTCCATTTTGTTTGTAAGCATAGTTCAGTATTTTTCCATTAATGAAATGAAGTGTTTTTTTGCTGCATCTTTGTGTTCATGATTATATCTGTAAGTTGTTGCATTCCTGTTTAAGTTCAGATCAGTGGGAAACAATGCTTTTGAGCTCAACATTCCCCCATTCCTTGGCCTACACGCAATGTTCAATGTGGACCGCCTTTGGCCATACTTTTCACCACAATTGATCAGATCATGGACACGTAGATCAAGAACACTCGCTAACAGAAGATCCAATTGTATCGGGTTGTCAAAGATGGTAAAATCCTGCACCAAGGCAAGTGGCTCACCAAGGACCAAGTTCAACAGAAGCTCCCCCATCTCATGGATGGACTCAACGCAATGGGGACCATTGCTTCCTAATGGGGGAGGACTGATCCAGGTGGATATTAGGGCCACCCACCTATTCCACTTGGACCCCCACTATTGTTTCTTTTCAGTTTCCTTAATTGCAGCACAACTTACTATCTTTTGTAGTTTTTCGAGTCTTAAAATTCCGAAGTCGTTTCAAGAGACTAAAAGACATTTTTAGGGAAAACAGAGTGACCAAAAAAGTGCCACATGATTTTAACATTTTTTTTTTTTTGCATCCTCTTTGAGATATTCAAAATAAGGTATTATGATATCCAAACAGAGATCGTATGCCAAAGTTATGACCCTGGTAATTTGACATTCCAACTTACCCCAACGTGGCCCACAAGCTTTTGTCACTTCATCTCCTAGGGTTAGGTTTTTGGATGTTTCGGGTTTCTCATTGTTTCTCAATGATAAAAAGGCCATCGAGCCTCATCATAACATAGTTCAGAGCCATGTAGCTACCACATCTCTTCTCAAAGATAAGCTATCATTACTCAAACTAGTTTATTTCCATTTTGTATTTAAACATATTATAGTTCTTTGATATTAATGAAAGGAAGTTTTATTTCTATTATATCTCGGTGTTTATGTGTATATATGTATTCTGTTGCATTCCTGTATAAGTCTAGATCAATTATTAACGTCAATTCCTTAATGTGAGCATCATCCCAAGTATGTACTTTACAAGTAATGGAAAACAAAAAGGTTAAACTATTAGAAATGAGATTCTTGTGTCTCCTTAGAATCCTATGAATTTCCTAAATGTTCCCGTTTATGATGTTCCTTTAGTTGGGAGAATTCTCAAAAGTACTTGTAAGTCCAAACACTATAAATTCTTACACAAAACCCTATTCTCACAAGAGACTAAATTAATAGAGAGGTATTACCAAACATTCAAAAAACTGAGGCATACAAATAAAATATCCTCCAAAACCTAAAAAGGTAGTAAACCCAAGAACGCCTTCACAATCCAAAAAACCCATAAATAAATAACTTTGGACCCAAAACAAAACCACAAGGTAACTTCAAATTGAGTAAATTATCGAATAGTCTATGAGGGAAATAACTTGAGCAATCAAATCTTACTAGGAAACAATAAGTCCAAGTCAAGAAAGGGTTTGGCATAAGAGAGACCAAATGAATCTATTAGGTGAACTAGACTACAGTAACGAAGCCCTAACAATGAGTCTTCCAATATCTCAACTATAACTTGTATATTTCCCACACACATCATAAGCTAGACTTGGAGTTATGCGGGTTTGATGATACCTCACTTGTGCATTCCATTGATGGTAAATCATGTGAATGTATTCATATTGCCTTGAGATTTGATCCATGCTATCTTGTGGGGAGTTATAATGACTATAATTGAGTTTTTTTTGTGTGTTATCATGCAAGGAATTATAAAAACCATGGTTGTTCTTAAGGAATTAGTTCTAATAACAACCCCTTTTGCATCCAAGAACTCCTTCTACTAAGTGAAAGGTTGAATGTCAATTTGCTTGGTCACTTATTGTACCCCCTTAAAACATGGAAAGATTTCAAAGTGTTTAAATGTTTAAGCTCTTTTTCAATCCCCTTAATGATCCTAGCCAATTTCTTATCTTTTCATGTTGGAAATTTATGCATATATTTTATGATTGTAGCCATGTGTCCTAATATTAGGATGATTTTACTCCACAGAGAGTCAACTTGCTTTATCCTTTGGAATGAAGGAACTTCTTTTGACAATAATTTGCTACTAACCGAAACCGACAATCAAATGTTACTTATTGTTTTCCATCAATATTGTAAATGATTCCACAAACTCTTGCACCCCTCGTATCATTAGAAGGGTTATCAAAAGAAAGTTTAATGAGAAAAATTGGAGCGATGGGGAGAATAAAACTAAGAGGAATTTGATTACTATAAAGGAATAATTATCCCAAAGTTAGAAGATCAAACTTATCTTTCTACCACCATCAAACCCAAAAAACTAAAAATAAATATTACACTATAACAACAATTTCCTGTGAGCTCATAGTGAGATAGAGCATGAAAGAAATTATACAATTTATGAGATAACTACAATAAAGCATGAAACTTTCTTTTCTTAGAATGTTTGACATACAAAAACATTACATCTATTTTTCAAGACATCTATAATAACATCAAACTTCATAACTCTCTAACCCATAAAAATCAAAGAAAATGAGACATTTTCATTTTTTAATTTATTTGACCATAGGTAAAACACTATAAATCAAAGTAATAACATCAAACTTTATAACTCTCCAACCCATAAAAATCAAAGGGAACTGGATATTTTCATTTTGAATTTATTTGACCATAGGTAAAACACTATAAATCAGAGTAATTAATTTACTTATGGAGATCCAATAAATCAAATTTGCTTTAAGTCAATGGCAATCATCCTCGTCATTGTTCTCTTGTTTCTTGAACAATTTATAATAATTACAAAATAATATTAATAAAATATATTTCTAAAATAATATTAATAAATATATATTTCTAAATAATATTAATAATATATATATTTTAAAATGGTTGAAAAAAACCATTTTATTCACAAAATACAAAACTACATTGAGTAAATGCTTTTAGAAATTAAAATTCCTTAGAAGTACAATCTAGTCTACAAAGCTTTCTAACCTAATAATTGATTTTATATATACATCACAAAAATTGACCTCATATAAGAGGATTCCCAAAAAGAAACGAAACCATAAAAGTCTCTTTGGAGAAAAAAAATCTAATATAGTCCCCTCACATAAAAAGAAAGTGAAAGTCTCTTAATTACTAAGAGTTAAGAAAAGTTGTTATAAAGTCTTTGCAATTTATAACATTGAACCTAATCTAAAATATTGTTAAACAAAAGAATCATGTTTATATTCATAAACATGTTCATTAGAATCTTCTTGGATGATCCATTTGCTACATGGTAGTTTAACTCCATCATTATGTAACAAAGCAAAGCATCTGCAATTTGATTCCTTTCCCTATAAATATGTTGAAGATAAAAATCATATCCTATAAATGTTGTAATGTGAAATTTCACATTTCCTATTTCCTCTTCATCCACTTTATTGCAAGTAAAGAGTCACCAAATATTTGTAACCTTATTACACCTTTCTTATCATGAACATCAGAGTAAACTTTAGAGCTATCAATTCTACAAAGTTATTTGAACCTTGCCCTAATCCAACTTTATATCATAGGGAGTGAGAATCATCCATAAAAATTGTTCCCCTAGCTCCAGTTATTGATGGATCCCCTTGAGAAGCACCATCAAAGTATTCCCAAGAGAAATATTTATCAATATACTCCTCTATAATATGTTTGATAAATTTATTGTTTTTCATTTGATTGAAGTTGGTTGGTATATTAATTCCTTGTATGGTACATTGTAAAGGGGGAATGACCATTTCATCGAACACGTTTGCATTCCTAGTGAGCCATATGCCCAAGATAATCTCTCCCTCTCTCTCTCTCTCTCACTCACACATACACACGTGTATGTATATCTGAGTAATACATCCTATCGGGAAATTGTTCAAGCACTTCCACTCATTCCTACGATCCTACCCAAGTTAAACCTTAGATTCTCTAGGACACAAATTCATGCCAACAACTTATGATTAGATCAAATATAACTCATCAATAATAAACTCACTAAGAGAAATCATGTCAAAAACTAGGATTTTAGACTCGTGGGGAGGGTGATAACATTCCTTATAACCACTCAAGCTACACCCAATTGACAAGTAGCCTGGGCACTTCCCCTTATTTTGAGAATGGTACCCTAGTGAACACTAGATTTTGTAGGGCACAAGGCCATGTCAAACAAACTCATGAATGGATTGTACTGACTTATCAACATATGACTTACTAAGCATAAACATGTAACAAAGTGGTATTTGAATCTAAGTATGGAGGTTAAAAGATTTTTCTCGCAAACACTTAAGCAACGCCCAACTAACACATATCTCCATATATGTGTGTGTATTCAACCTAATGTGTTTAACTAAATAAAACTCAACATGCATCTTTAAACACATAATAATTTAACTTATTTTAACTTTTTCCATATAAATTTTATTGAATATTTGTTTACATAAATTTTCACTAAAATAACAATAGATTTTGATATACATTTTAATTTTATATTAAATGAAAACATATATCTCTATAAATCTAAGAAATATAAAATAGTCATTTTTTTTTTATGAAATAGTGATTTTTTTTTTAATATTTTCATTGTTCACTTTTTGTTCACCTCGGATTACATTTTACACTCAAGGAGAACTTGAACCCGGGACCTCGGGGGACCAACATCCTCGCTAACTCGAGTGTCACCACTTGGGATGCCTCACCTGGGCATAAAATTTTCATTATACTTGCTACACAGTTTAAAGTTTAAAATTCATCTTTTTTTTTCATTTCTCCTTATGCTAGTGTTGGGAAATTAAGAGCCTTTTTTTTTCTCTGCAAGGACTAAATTATATTAACTGTAAAGTGAAATATTTTTACATGGAGTTGAGGCTTCAGGGGTCAGAGCCCGAGAGCACTCAACACAGCAGAACTGCCCCATTACAAAAGGAACCTGGGGATAACAATTACATAGATCTAGAAAACTGACATTATACCCAGAGATAGACTTGTAGAAAGAAGAAAGATACATTGGAAGCAGATAAGCAGAAATTCTTAGCAGCCCAGCCGGTAAGAGGACCACCACTTCCCCGGAAGGAAGCCAAAACCGCAGACTGACAATGTTGAACCTTGACTGTGAGCAGAAATGCCTGGAGGTGGCCATCTGATCAGTACCAAAAACAAAAAGGAGAAAAGCGATCACAGGTGGCATTATGCTTCCATATCCTCCCCTGGAGTCTTCTCCACAGCCAGACACGCGCTGCCAATCCTAAGAATTTCATTGCCATCCGTCTCACTGACAAGGTTCGACAAGGAATGACTTGTGGCGCCTATGGTCCCTTCCCCAGCAATAGGGAAAATATCCTCAAGAGGTGGAATGCTTATGGGTGGAATTTCCTCCTGACCAAGCTTGTCATTTTGCCGAATTTCCGGACCTCCCTCATCCAAAGAGTGCTCACTGCTTTGAGAAGGATTAGGAGCAATGTAAGACAAAGGGGAGATTTGATTTTCTTCTTCCGAAAGGATTATGGTAATGTGAGCAGTAATCAGAGGCCTGTTCAAATTTCTTTGAAATTTGAAATGCGTAGTTTGGAAAGAACTGTTTGGAATAGGCTTGCGCCCAGGGCTCAAGGGAGGCAAATCCTCATGAGAGGAGGTAAGATTAATGGGCGAATGTGCAAGGTTCCCAGAATGACTGACAGAAGGCTGATTGTGGCTGCCACGACGTCCCCCAGAACGGTTCCTCTTGATTTGGCGCACCATTATGACAAGCAAAGGGGAAGGCAGAGAGAGATCAGAGAGACCAGAGGCAGGAACAGGGGTATGGCCAAAATGACCCAAAGACCAAATTAAACACACGGAGAAAGCTCGAGACGGAAAAGCAGCACGACCAATTCTAAATCAAAGAGCCTTGGATAGCTTACCCCTTATCACCATTCTGATCCTTCCGTAGGGAGCCTTGGAGCGTTCGAAACTTTCCCAGGGAGATAAAGAGCCTGCCTGAAGCTTGCTTCTGATTGCAAGCTTCTACCTATCTCCAAAACCCACATCAAACCAAAGCCTAGAGCCGTAATATTGAGCGCGAGGAGTGAATAGAGCACAGAGGGTCAACATGATTATAACAATCGCAGTGCTGCGTTGAAGCGCGCACTTCATTAATGCGAAAATCTTGCAATATCCTTCCTTCATAACTACCTTCCTCTTGCGCGAGATGAAAATCTAGGAGGCCACGCTGCCCTACAGCTGGCAGTACCTGGATTTATTAATTTGCATGAGGTTCATTTAATTCCATAGTGCCACCCGCATCCGGGGGGAAATTAAGAACTTAAAAAGGAGAAGACCCACAATTTAAAGAATGACAAAGAATACATTGTAAAAATGAATGGACAAACAAAATATGACACATTGTAAAAATAAGAAAAGAAACATTAAAAACAAGAAACCATGTTCATACCCTTTTAAAGAAATCAAACAATGACAATAATGAGTAAAAGGAAGACATTACAAAAATAAAGAAAGAAACATTACAGTAAAGAACCATGCTCATCTCCTTTTGAAAAATTCCATAGTATTAAACAACAAAAGAAAATGTTTCGAATACAAGCAAAATTGAAGACTACAAATAGAGATTTTATTAAAATGTGAAAAAATGATTCATAAAATAATTAAAGAATTTTTAAATATTGATTATTTGTACATTTGGGAAAGGGATTTTATTAGTAAACAAACTAGGATTTTTTTGCAGGGCCCAAATTTTCCGATTTGGTAGTGATTTCCTTCATGTTGTTGTCGCATTGGTTGGATGGATCCAACAAATATGGCAGTTGAAGGGATACATTGATTTCTAGCTAGGAGCAAAGGGTTTCTTTACGATGATTTTTACAAATTTGGGAGAAAGAAACATGGTATTCGAGAACGATCCATGTTTTTTCAATAATGCAGGGTTATTCAAGAAATCCTGGCAAGAAAGGTACAACCCTGAAAAGGAAAAAAAATTAGCAGCCCTAATTTGGGTTCGCTTATTGTCTCTACCAAAAAATTTTGGGAGGAGAAAACCTTAGAAGGTATTGGAAACGTGACCCATTTTTTTGTGAATATATATGAAGTGACAAAGCGATGAAGATACCCCTTGTATGTGAGGATATGTGTGTATATGAATATCTCTCAGCCATTGCCACAATCAATCAAAATCCCCTAACATGATGAAGTTGGAAACAACCTCTAGATTAGGAGCTTGTATTGTTCAGATGATGTAGGTGCCATGAATATAAATATCTCATCAAGGATGGTCCTATGAATCTCACAGGGGAAAAAAAAAAATTAATATATATTGGATCGTGAGGATTTTCATAAATTCCAATCTTGATTAAAAAAGCCTCGAATGCAAAATGCGGTAGCACTAAAGGAGCATCTTTAGCCCAAAAACCGTTATGAGGCATTGACTTGAGAGGAGTGGTAAATTTCAAATCAGGTACATTTTCAATAAACAAATCAAGAGAAGGGCAATGGAAAACCAAAGGTGGAAGCTCATAAGAGAAAAGTTCTAGAGGAATCCACAAAGAATGCACCAATAGAGGAAACTGATATGTTAGATGTATAGGGAATACAGAATGTTGATGCAACAGAGGACATGGATATGGATGAAATCACACTCTCATACCTCATGAAAGACTAGACAATTAAGGATCCAAGAAATATACCAAATCAACAAAAAATATTGTTTAGACAAACATATTTGCGGTTAAAAAATAAAATGAATGTGACTTTGAAAGGATAAATCTCATCCCCAACAAATCTTGTTATATAAACACAAAGCTTTAAAGATGCTCCCAAGCATGTGAAGGAAGATAAAAAGAGTGTAAGGAAAAGAAAAAAGAGTTAACATAGGAGACGGGGGATACGTTTATCAATTCTAGACAACTGGCTCCCTTAATGGAGGTGTTTTCCTCTACCCAACATTATTCTTAATAGATTATTTCCATGGAAATAAGAGCCCTTAACTACTAATACACATAAAGGCTTCTCAAAGAGAGAATCGGTAGGGAACTCTCTATAATAGTAACGTTACAGGAGAATAAATGTGAATAATAAATTTAGCTTAATAGTCTCTTATTATTGGAGAGGATGTCAATTCGTAGCACTAGATGTTGTAGGAAAATCATGGGGACTAGCTATCTTATGGAATCCAAACAAAATGAAATTTACAGATTGGATGGTTAACCCAAGGAAAACCTATAGTAGATTGCACTAATTAGGATGAAAATAATATGATGCATACAACAGTATATGGGCCAAACAATGTAAAATTTGAAACGGGAACTATAAACTCAAAATGGGAACTCTAGCCAAAAAACCCTGAAAAAACATTAAAAACAGTGCTAAAAACGAAAAGTGTGTATTCTAGAACGATGATTTTTTTTAGGGTCAATTTTGAACTTGTTTTAAAAATGGCAGTGAAAACGAAATTTTCGTTTAAAAAACAACTTGAAAACGAAAAAGTGATGATACTGGAATGATGATTTTTTTTAGGGTCAATCTTCAACATTTTAAAAAAATGCTAGTAAAAACAAATTTTTATGTACCAAACAAAGTTGTTTATGAGGAAAAAACACACTAATGTTTTTGGTAGAATAACATTTTTCTTTCCTAAGTATAAATTCAACATGTTCTCAACCATAAAATGCTAGATACAAAAGAAATTGAAATTTTTTCAAGTATAAAATTAAAAAGCCATGACATTATGAACAAATTACATCACTAAATGAATTCAAAAGTCATTATTTGTATATTGAATGAAACATACATTATATCTATAATTTAATGTTGCATTGTAGATATTCTAAACAATAAAAATTATCATAATTAAGACATATAATCCAACAACATAAAAATGACTCATAACTTCTCATTTAGCACCATATGGAAATCAAAGATTTTCTTTCAAGATATGATGCATACATTAGTTATATAAACTATCTTAAACAATTATTCAAAATCACTCATATTTTCTTGCACACCATCAAAATTCACATCTTTAGATGAGTGACCGGATGCTAACGAAGATGTTCCATATTCTTCTCTTTCATCAGCTAGTGCCCCATTTGAGTCCATATACATGCCTACCATTTCAGGTTTCAAAATTCTTCTAGATCTACGACTGGTTTAAACAGACTCCCATCTCAACATTGTTCCTTCTAGTAACAACCTTTTCAGAATCTCTATCATCTTGAAGCGAAGAGTTCCTCTCTTTGTTAAATTGAAGACATAAACAAGTATGTCAACATCCTCCAATTTTAATATGTTTATGCGGCCACCCTGTGCCACCCCGACAACCCGCCTACCCGTAGGGGTGGCTGTTGGGCGATTCTCGGAATCGCCCAAC
>APFE030784598.1:246512-289239 GCA_000404065.3 Pinus taeda | reverse complement strand
GCCACCCCGGCAGCCCGCCCTTCTGCCCTTTCATGTTACAAGCAAAAGTCAAATCTTCTTAACCGTGAAGATCAACTATTTATAAATGATTGTGAGTTCATTCATATTGATAGTTGGGCAAAAGATGATAGCCATATGTCTATGATTTTTAATCGAGTAGATGGAAAGTGTCATAGCCAAAAACTGACTTATGATGTTGTTGTGAGAAAACTAACATATGAGGACAAATAAGCAAAAGGAGAGATAGTTAACATTTATCAAAAACTACAATTATTGATTAACTATCTTATAGACATATGTTCAAATGAAGGAGATTGGGTTTTGGATTTATTTTCTGGCTCAGATAGGTTTTATTATATGGAATTAAATTTCAATATGTTATTTTTTAATTAATATGTCATTGTACTAATTTACTTCATAATTTCTTTTGTACTTGATAATTAGGTACAACACTAGCATGTTGCCTTCAAAAAGGAAGAAATTGCATTTCAATTGAAAAAGATCCAATACAGTGCAATTTCATTCAGCAAAGAATTAATGTTCTTCTATTTCTTTCAGATGCAATGCAAGAAATTGGGTTGAAGAAAGGGGACTTTAATGAATCACGTCTGGCAAAAAAGGCAAAGGAACCCCAACCACCATTACATGGAATGTTTGGAAAGACATACATTGGGAGATTCGCAGACATCAAAGATCCATTAGAAGATGAAAATGAGCAAAAGGAAACAGAAAATATTGTAGAAGAAGACAATGATGAACATTTAGAGGACAAAGAGTTTGGATTATGTGACATTGTTGATTAAATTTAAGTTATGCTTGGAAATCAAGCTCATTTTTTGTAACTATTAATTAGTTATTCTTGTAATGTTTTGACTTTGACATTTTATGAGAAGAATAAACACTCAATTAAGGTTGTTATGTGCTCAATATTTGTATTATGTGATTTTCGCATTTATTTTTATGTTAATCATTATTTTTTGAAAAAACAGTGATTATTATTTTTTTTGACATGAAATTCATAAAAAAAAACTACTATTTAAGCATTTTTAGGTAAAATTTTCCGATAAAAATTGTGATTTTGACATGTCATCTCTAGCAAAAAATTATCAAAACATGTGGTTTTTTAGTTATATTTATGTTAAAAATGGTTATTTTTATGTCAATTGTTAAAAAATATTGTTTTTTAGAAACAATTATTTCATGTGAATTGAAAAATTAATTAACATTGTATAAATATGTAGAGAAAATATGAAATTCAAAGATATCAAAACCATTTTCTATTAAATATGCAAAACAATAAAAAACCTCACTTCAAAAAAAAAAAAAAAAACAAGAAAATATGAAGAAAAAGACCACCTCAAAAATTATTAAATTTACAAAATAATTATTTACATTTCATACATAAAACAAAACAAAAAACCTTTTAAAAAAAGGGCGTAGTGTAGAATTACCACTTTTTTAAACCGGCATCAAAAACACTACCATTCTAAAACGCAATGTACATAAACAAAATTATAGTGCCAAAAACAATGCTCTAAAAATAACATGTGTGTTCTGCATCACCCATTTTCCAAATCGGGTCACTTTTTTGCTATCTCTACAAAACGGGTAACAGTATGAGTTTTCGTTTCAAAGTTTACATTGTTGCCAAATATTTTGAATAAAAAGGAAAGCTTTCTTAAAAACTCGGCTAGCATCAGAGATCTTCACCAAGGTAAGTTATAGATTCTAGAAGAATAGTTCAACATGGTGACATCGCTAGAGGAAATAAAATGAGCTATTTTTTTCTTGGACATAAACTCCCAACAATTTAAACAACTAATGCAACAAATGAAGTTGGATGACATGGAAATAGTTGATGGATTATGCACTTGGAACAATTGTTGGAGTAGTAAGAATCAAATATTATGGCACTTAGATAGATTTTTAGTTATTGAATCTCTCTTAGAAGTGGACGTCTTCCTGGAAGCATTTGTTTTTCCTTGACATGTTCGAACCATTGGGAAATCTATTTAGAAATTGATAGCAAAACTTCCCCTAAAAATAGGCCTTTCTAATTTGAGAGTTTTTGGCTTAAGGATCCATCCTTCCTTAAGAATACAAAGGTCTAGTGGGAAGATATTCAAGTCCAAGGTCCCTCCAATATGACCAAGTTTTAGTAGAATCTCAAGATTCTTAAGTCAAATATCAAAAAATAGAACAAAGAGAATTTTGAAAATGTTTTCCAAGCAAAACAAGATTTGGAGTTACAGATGCGAGAGGTTCAACAATAAATAAGAATGGAGGGAGGAATTGAGGATCTAACTACAAAAGAAGAAGAATTGTTCACAAAAAAAGAGGACAAAAGGCAACAAGAGGAAATATTATGGAGGCAAAAATCAAGAATCCATTGGGTTTGAAAAGGGGACAAGAACATAAAGTTTTCATAAATCAATGATCAAACACCAAAATCATAACAAGATCCTTTTGCTCAAATATGAAGTAGGGAAAAACTCATAGATCACAAATAGATAAAGCAAGAATAGGTTAGATATTATGCATCATTTTTAGATGAAACAAATCAAAGTCGATGGAGACCAATTCAAGAGATTGTGGAAAACATCTCAGCATTGGTTCAACCATATCACAATGTTGCCTTAATGTGAGAGGTATTTTATGTCGAAGTTGAAGAGATGGTAATGTTCATGCCAAAAAATTAAAGAGTTGGGTCAATACAAGTCCACCTGGAGCGCTTATTGGTGACTTAGCCCATAAGAATCAGGATGACAAGCTGAGAAAGGTGGTACCATTCAATTGTTAGTGCCAAAAAAATTCGGGCGATCCCAAATTTCAAGTAAATTAGCTCGATGCATGGTACAAACTAGAGCTCAAGCTATGGCGAATGAGAGGATGGACAGCCTTGAATCATCCTTGAAAGACATCCAATCGCAGCTGAAGGAATTAACTGCAACACTCTCTAAGGGCAAGGTGGAGGCACACGAGGAGGCATATATTGGAAATGAAAACAGTGAGGGTGAGTCTAGCCAGTCTCTTCACCTCTTTGGTACCCCCCAACAATCCCATCCATGACCACCCAAATTAGACATGTATAAATTTGATGGACCTCACCCGGTCGTGTTACACAAAAATATCGTCACCTTGATTATTTGCAGTCGGTATGGGTCTATCACCACCTATACCAGCCTCCTAAGCAAGTCTCAGACCTCAGCTCTTCAAAACAAGCTTTGGAAATGAGAAAAAGACATCAAAAAGCAATGTAACTCCGGTTCCGCACTTTCTCTCACTTTTCCCTGTGGGCCCGCACCCTTTGTTCAGAGTACCTACGTACTTATACGCTCTGTATGTAAAGGAGAGGATGCGTACCCCTGTGAAAGTCAAAAGGCGCAATTTTTATCTTAAAAAACTCACTTTGGGTTAATTCTAGATGATTCTAGAAGGAATTCTGACGTGGATTGTTCGCTCCAAAGTGGTTCATGCATCCCAAAAGAGAAGGAGCTAATCCCTTGTTAGGAGGAGCTATCCCTTTGAAGGAGGATTCTATCCCTTTGAATGAGGACCTAGTAACTGCCCTCCATTGCACTATAAATTGAGGCATTGGGTTAGTGGCTAGGGAGGTTAGAAGCTGAACATTTTTGAGGGTAAATGCTGGTGAAATTAAGACTTCCTATTTGAGGTTAAGAGGAGAGATCACATACCTTTTTGGCTTCATTGGGGAGTGAGTGAAGCTTGTCAAAGTAGAGGAGACTTCTTGTTGGACCCTGGGAGGAGCTTGTAAAGCGTCAAGGCAAAGGTTGTAAAGTTCTTCTTCTTTTGAATTAATACAATCAAGCTCATTTTTCTCAACAAGTATCTCATGTTATTTGTTTCATGGATTCCTTGACTTTCATGTTAAATATGTTTTATAATACTTGTTATTCAGGTGCTATTTAATCATTTGCCTTGTTTGTATTTGCAGGTTTGCGACAAAGGAATTTACTTCGATCAAAGGAGCAAAGGCATCCCAAAACTTGCGTTGGACATGAGGTAGGCCTTAAACACACTTGTTTGCCATTATTTATAAAAGCACATTTAGAGAAAGATAGTGTCTGGTTGGTTTGCTTGTCATTAGGTCTTCTTTAGATTCTAGGAGGGTCTATCTTGTCCGCAAGATCGACTCATTCCACGTGACACTATTCTTATTGAATAATTTCATCTTATTGTGAAATTGAATCGAACAAAATTTAGATTATTATTACTGATATGGGGAATTGGATCATTGAGACATAATTGATCATAATTCATAAATGTTTGCTAAATTCTTAATGTTTATTGATTCAATTGTTTTTTTTAGTTGTGTCATATTTGTTTCATTCAAAGTCATAATAGTCTTTGTGCTACCCATAATTCTTTCTTTTCATTCAAAATGGAAGCAATGGGAGAAATTCATGACACCTACATAATACATTGAAAAATGTGTGAATTGACTCATCAATTTTCTATAAATTCACATGGAAATTGAAATTCTTAAAGAAAAATATAAAAGATGAAATTCCATTCCCATAATTAATAATAGTTGAAGGTATTAATATGCAATTCATAGAATTTCATGAAGCTTTAAAACAAGAGACAACTGATATTTTGAAATCAGGTTGGACTATGTTTGCACACATCCATGCTTCATAGTTAAGTTTGGTGGTGGCATTTGTAGTGTGTGGCTATAGTTGGGAGGAGAACTAATCCAATGAAGCTATTCCATATGTGCAAAGATTCATGGAAGCTAAGTAGAGTTGTGTATCATAATTTATACTATGTATGTTTTCATATTATTACTTATAAATTACATGAGCTATATATTGAAATATGCCATATTTGGGTGGGTATTGAGGTGTTTGAGAAGTGTCTACTCAGTTGGCATGAGATTTATTCATGAAATATAGGTGCTACAACTTCACTTGACACTTCCCTTATGACTTTTTCATCTATATTCAGGTGGGCGTTGAGGTGTTTTGAGAAGTGTCTATTTGCACATTTTTTGGGTTATCATTATGCTCCCTAGAGTAAATTACCATGGATATTGGTGCCCTTATTTGGTTATGGGTAGACTCTAAACTTCCATGATTTTTCCAAAAAAAGATTTGCTAATTTCCATTTTTCTAAAAATGAATTCAACCAACTTATATAGTATAAATTATTTTACATAAAACTCACCAATATTATATATTTCCTAATATAAAATAATTAGAAATCTAAACATTTTTACAAAATTATCATCAAACATTTTAAGATTGGGATATTAGGGACTCGTAAGATTTTCCAAGGTTGTTAAACTTTAAGATAAAATTCCATCCTTAAAATTTTACCTACTTGATACTATGTAAGCTCTAAGTCCTTTAATTAGTTATGACCATGGGTCATGAGAATTTCCACGTGGTCCTTAAAAAATTCTCAGTCATAGTCATTCCTAAGTCGTGCATTTTGCATGGTCATATTTGATCTAGACTAGTTGTCAGATAAGTAAATAAATTCCAATTCTAAGTTAGGTGATTTCATCGCGTGAAGGAAAGTTTTGTGAGGAAGGCTATTAAAGGGATTGGTGATATTCATGTGATAATTTCCAATCAAGATTAGCATAGTTTATGTTTATTGTAGAAAATGTTTGAGGTGATGATTCAATAATATTTGATAAAGTAAAATAACTTTGTTTGATTGCTTCATTTATGTAGGCAGCTAACATTTTAGAGAGTTTTTTTGTATTCACGCTTCTATGATCCATAATGATTTAGGAACATTATTTTAGTAGAAATCACATAAGATAATTTTTTTGCCAGCGCTTTTAGGACCAACAAGTGTGGTTCATCATATGAACCACACTTGTTGGTCCAAAAAGCACTAACAAAAAATTTATCTTATGTGATTTCTACTGAAAGAATGTTCCTAATTCATTATGGATCATAGAAGCATGAATACAAAAAACTCTCTAAAATGTTAATTGCCTACATAAATGAAGCAACCAAACAAAGTGATTTTACTTTATCAAATATTATTGAATCATCCCCTCAAACATTTTCTATAGTAAAAATAAACTATGCTAATCTTGATTGGAAATCACCACATGCATATCACCATTATAAACCACACTTGTTGGTTCGAAATGCGTCAACCAAAAATTTATCTTATGTGAGTTCTACCTAAAGACTTTTCTTAATTTTATAGAGTGTTAAACTCCATGCTACTAAATTATCTAGTTTCCTTGGGCTTGGAAAACATGGCCTTCTTAGTAGAAAATACTGTACTCTTCATTTCCATTATTTTGTTCTTTCTCTCATTTTTTATAAATTTAAATTATCTTACAACTTTACTTTCCCTAGTTTGTTTGCATGCTTGGCGGTGTCCAAAATATGGAGACTACTAAGTCTAGATATTGTTTAGGATGTTTAAGCTAGTATGGATGTATATTTTCATAGCTCTTCATATTGTAGGTATACTTCTAGAGTTGAATTGTGTAAGTAGGTTGAAACTTCCTAACCAGTTGAGTTATGATAGTCACAATCACTTTCACTTGGTAGATATTATAAATATTTTGAAAAAAAGTTCTTACCCCATTCTTATATCTATAACATGAGAGACGGGTAACATAGTAACCACCTCTCTTGGTTATATTGGTAAGGGGGTGTGTTATAAGTGGTATTAGATCTCCTAGGTTTAATACTTGGACATAATGGGCTCTGTCACAACCAGGAATGAATGTTAAAGGACCGAACCTAGAAGCTTCATGGATATAGCTTGATTACATTGCTTCTAGTGCATACCTCAAAACGTAATCATACTATAGCTTTTGATTAACTCAAGAACCCCTACCTTGGGAATGAAATGAGGTTGTACATGACTATTATGCCAAAACTCCTATAATGTAGAAAATATGCGGTATCTTCCCCCCACCATAAGAGACATGTTGCTATGGAACACATTTTTTTTTCTAATCTCTATCAATTAGGAAATCTCAAGACAGTGTGAAGAAAATTCATTATTTATCACTCAAATTGTTGCCTTGTTTAGAAGCTGAAAATAGTCCTCCTCCTATTTTTGTGTTTAATTGGGAATACTTAATAGAATAGGAAACAACAATCCAACTGTTAAGTGAATTGACAAGAATTTTTATCTGTTGCAGAAATAGGGTCCTTACAAGAGTGTTTATTGGCCTACACTTATGTCAAACATTTATTTTCCCTGAAAAAATACATCCCCAATAAACCCACATTTTCAAGATGGTATCAAGTGGAAGGAAATCTACGTACACTATTGTGTGTTGACCAAGAAAGGTCATTGACTGAGGCCCACCCTATTTCTTGACCCAAAGATTAGGTTTGTTCTTGGTATATCCTAGTTGTGTGATTGTTGTTGGATTGATGCAAAATTTTACACATCATAAACACGCTAAAAAAAGCAAGAAGATCTGTCATGTAACTCTTCACAATCCATTACTAGTTCTTAAACTTAGATGCTAGGGTTAGAATTTGATATCTCTATTTCAAATTGTATATTAAGCTACTCCAGCACTTTGAATAAGCTTGGATTGTAGTAAATTAAATGTATTTTAAAACATTCCTAAATTACTCATTGTTGGCATATTTGAAAAATTATTTAAGGGTCATTTCATGAGTAGAACCATTACTGGTATATTTGTTTGTAGTTCAATTCATATTCAAGTTGATCATTGTGGTTAATTTTGGGATAGATTTATTCCTAAAACACTTTGTGTAGTGTGATAATAGTCCTACCTCACTACATGACGTTACGCATGTTTGAATGTGGATATCATAACACCAGTGCACTTCATGTTCTTGATGTCATATTGCATTGTTCTCCTTTTTATTGACAACGTTAGAGGTATTTGAGTGAAGTGGAAGTAATCACTCAATAATATTAAAGTACAAGGATTAGCTATTTTGACATTTTTCATGGTCTACATGTTTCATTCCATGATGCTAAATTCCTAATTTGTAAATCTACTCATAAGAACACCATGTCATCTATGTGATATTTATAATTGTTTAAAAAGATTCATCTTTATATTTCAAAACATGGTTGTTGGGCATGGAATCCCCCCAAGGCATGTTTTGGGGCTTAAAGCCCAAGTTTTGACTGAATCTTGTTGTAAAAGCTCCGCGAATTGTAGGCGTGGGGTTCGAAAGTATAATAAAGTCACAAGTTGTCCACCCTAGTTTTTGTAATGTAATGTAGACTAGATAGACCTACCCATGGTCTGCAGACCATGGGATTGTATAAATAGAGCAAGGCTATAAGTGTAAAAGATAACCGAAAAAGAAGAAGAGAATAGAAGCATGAAAAGTCTAAGTGATTGAGTCGAAGTGTAAAGCGTGTTTGTGGGTCGTAGAGTAGGAGAAGGCTCTGCAGCAGATTGCATAGAGGCCTAGTAGTCTGCAATTGAGTGAGTGGACCCTTGTAGCTAAGTGCGTAGGGTGGGTCGAGTCTGTAACCTTTGGAAGAATCAGTAAAGATAATTTTGGCTATAATTCTTTGTATCTTTTCTTGGTTTAATTCATGATTAGATATAATTTGCAAGTTTACTATTAATTTACTGCGTGAACTTGTATGAATGTTTTATATTGTTAAGTATAACTTAAGACATTTAAGTAGGCGAAGGTGATTAATTAGTACTAGAAGATAAATAAGATCTCAGGTAATAGCACAAAGCATGACACAGGCCCTAGTGAGGGCTGCGCGAAGGATGGGTATCAAGCCACGAGGAACAGATGGTGCACAAAGCCACCTGCAGGCAAGAACAAACAAAGGACCAGACGAACCTCTTAGACATCTCAAGGGTGTGGAAACATGGTTCTAGCACCCTCCCATACTACTTTAGGTGAGACCTCAATCTACGCCCCGTGGACTATTACTAAAAGGGCAAGTAGTATAGGGATTTGTTTGGCTAATTAACTTTGAACTTGGGTCAGGCCCCAACAAGCCAACAAATGGTTCTGTTGCCAAGATTGGGATCTACATAGAGATGTATGATGTTGTATCAGTGGAATCTAACAAAGAAAGGAATTAAGGAGTGTTTGGATAGAAAGATTCACGAGTTCGCGGCTCAGGAAAACAAGAATCTGCGAATGTCAAAGGAAGAGTGGTTAGATTGCTACTTGTATACAAAGATCCACGAAATTTTCTTTGCATCCTTCCCTGCTGAGTTGTATGGGTGAATCGTAAAGCTAGCAAATAGCCAAGGAAGGTGTAAACTCAACAAACATACTATGTGCACACCAGAATTGGTGCGCAGACTGGAAACATCGGAATATAAGATCACGCACATTGTCGATAACTGGCTCGATTGAATCATAGGATGATTCATCACCAAATTCACAGTAGATACTTCAGTAAGCTATAGCGAGGTAGAATGATGTTTCCTTAAGGGACTGCGAGGTAAGTATGTTAAGTCCTTGAACACTTGGATTAAAATTCTATTGTGTTGAAAACAGGTTATGCGAATAAATTAATGTTTGGGGCAATGTGGAGTGGGAGAATCTATAAAACAAAGGTAGAATAGAACTAGAAACTAGACACTTGATTTCACCTTTGCGAGGGGGTGAATAAGAGCTTGCGAAGGTTTCACCAAAAAGTGCGATCAATCTGATAAGGCAGAGAATTCTGCACATACCACCCCCACCCACACTACCACTAGTTTCACCATCTTCACCCCTAACTTCGCCCATACCACCTTCGCCACCACCACGAAGCAGTATGGCCAGCACGATAAAGCTACCAGTGTTCAAGGGAGTAGGGAATGAAGATCTAGACCCATTTTGGTTTGTGATAAAAGTTGTATGGGAAGCAAAGGGTTTCATGAACGACAATATAAAGAAGGCAACGTTGGTCAGAGCTCTGTAGGATTGCACACTGACTTGGTACATTAAGCATTCTAATGGCAATTTGAATGTAGGGATAATGGATATCCATGTTGCGCTAAACAAAGAATTTAGCAGGCCAAAATCAGAGGCACAATTGATCATTGGATTCAAGGAAATAATAATGCTACCAAGCAAAACCCCGTGGGAGTTGGATCAAAGACTGAAGTGCACAATTCGCGAAGCAAACATGACATTAACATATGGGAAACCCACAAATGGTTTGTAGCATCGTTAACACCACATCTACGGAAAGTGTTGTCACAACAAAGGCTAACCACTCAGGCTGAGGCTTTGAAGGTCGCAATGAGATTGAACAAGACTCTAATACAAGATCCTAATTTGGGAGTTCAGTAGATTCATGTGCAGTTGAAAAATTTGTGCGCTTAGACGTAGAGTTTGAAACAAGACAAGATGGCTCACCTAGAAGTGCGCAACAAGGTATGGTGTGTAAAATGCAAGGGCCAAGGGCATGACAAGGACCACTGCCAGGTGTTCGCGAATTACCTTGCAGGAGGAGGGACAATGCCACTGAGACCAGAAGCACAAGAAAGACCAAGTGCGGTACCTATGTTATGGTGCACGATTTGTCAGATAGGAGGAAAGCATGCTACAGATAATTGCAATCTATTACAAAAGTATACTCAGACTTCCCATCAGTTGTTCTATAATTTCTGCAGGTTAGTTGGACATGATGAGCTCACTTGTAGAATTTATGAACCGATGATGGATCGAACTCCTACCTACAGAGTTCAGGTCGAAACACGGGCCATTGATAAAAACACAGGAATGGTGCGCACTGGATTTCAAGGGCACATATGAGGTTGAGGTGGAATGGGACTAGGAAGAGGTCGCAGACAACTGATACGTGACAATTGCAGAGGGCTAGGACATTATTCCTGTGATTGTACGAATCAAACGCGACCATCACACTTGTACTGTACGTTGTTTGATCATGAGACAAAGGACTTTCCAACACTGATAGTGAGGTTGTGCGATAAAGGAGCACTCCAGCCTCCCCCAACTCAGAACCTGCAAATGATGAGGTCTGAGCCACACGAGGAAGACCCTAATGTAAAGATCGTGCTCTGGAGTGGTATTACGATAGGGAATGACAAACGCAATTAGCCTGAAGAAAGTACTTGGGTTTGCAAGGCCCCAATGAAGGAACCAGAATTTGATTTGGAGCGTGCTAAGGAGACCTTCATGGAAGCCAAGAGGAGCCCCACTGATGCCTCCACTTAAGGAAGTAAAGATAGATTGGATTCAGAAATGGACCCATCGATGCTCACTACGTTCTTGGAGACATGCATGAAGCTACTGCATGACAGCAAGGCTATAGAGGGGTTTCAAGAAATCATAACTAGATGTGTTGAGACTACGCTAGGAGAACCACACATAGTCTAGAATCTTAGGAAGCACACAATGCAAATAGGAAGGGATATGAGATTGACTGCACAGATTGGGGAATATGAGATGGATCAAGTGATTCTAGACCTAGGATTGGATGCAAACGTCCTAACAAAGCAGACATGGGAGTGCATGGGTAGACCTGCACTGTAATGGTCTCTTATCCAACTACAGATGGTGAACCAACAAAAGGTTCTACCTATGGGGAGATTGCAGGGAATCACAGTAGGTATCGAAGGAGCGAGTGCGATAGCAAATTTCAAAGTGATAGATATTGTTGATGACAACAGTCCTTACCCCCCGCTATTGGGAATAGATTGGGTCACTAACATGGATGGAGTAATAAATCTAAAGAAGCATAAGATGATCTTCGAGAAAAAGTCACTATGCATAGTGGTACCTTTAGACCTTGTAGAACGATCGCGCTACACAGAACCAGTGTGAAACTACGAAAATGATGATGATCTAGACTACATCTACAAGATAACCACAAGGGAGCAAGATTGGGTAAATCCAACCGTGGATGGCCAAAACTCTTGGAAGCATGACAACTCCTGCACATCATATTCTGATGAGGAGATAGAACGATGGCAGAATCAGTTACATGAGGTAACCACGCTCAACTGTATCATGATGACAAGATCACTGTGTTGCGTCACAACAAAGGTAAGAGATCTACATATGTATGACAGGTTGAGAGAGGTGGATGACTTCGTGAAAAAATTTGAAAGAGAAGTACCAAAACAACAATGTTTCGATGCTTTTAAATGGGTAATGCGAGCTATGCCTGCAAGATGGTGGGGGATGCACCAAAGAAGTTTTGAATGCTGGTACGAATGTAGAAGGATGATGCTCATATGGTTTGGGAAGCCTCAAATGCGATTGAAGGAAAAGTATGATGGATCAACTAGCCCACAAGCCCACCTATCTAGGTGGATATAGGCATATGGTGTGAAACCTGCATGAATGCACACCGTCGTCGTGGTAGGAGACACAATCGGTAAGTATGTACGGCTAAGGAAATGGTGCGAATGACCTTTCCAGTTGGGACCATGCAGTATGGAAAGGCCAAGTGCGCAGAAGAATATCCATGTAGAAGCTTTTAACAAAGTACGCGAAGCGCTAAACAAGGTCCACAACGTGAAGCAGACTGATTGGGACATATGTGTACTAGTGGTTCTATGGGCTTATAGGACTGTGTGCAAGAACCTGATCACGTAGGCACCACCAAGGCTGGAGTATGAAGCAACTGCTGTAAGATCTATAGTACATTGAGAGCTTAGACCATGCATGATAGCACCAGTAGATATGATGGTTCACGGAACCTTGGAAGCTGAAATCCAATGGGGAAAGTTTGGACCCTAAGAACTTGAAGAAGAAATGGTATGATTAAGGAAGAAAGCGCTCTAGTGGACGCGATAAAGGAAGATTTTCTCGGTAAAAAAACCAAGGTGATAAGGCATGATACATGTGATCACAATGACAGGTTTAAGACCTATCGCTGCGAATTGATCAGTCTGATGCCTTGGCTTGGAACGCACGTTACTAAGCGAATTAACCAGTGTAGCACATTGCAGATGGTAAAGTGCGCAATGCCGACCATAACAACAGAAGTTGGGTATTCTCGAAGAAACATGGAGGATGATAGGATGAAACTTTTCACGGGTGATGCGACCACCTGACTAGCCAAAAGAAGAATAGTCTTAGCACTCGAGGCAGTGGAAAGGGAGCACGAGACTATAAACTATTTTGCCTGGGGGGCTGCGCTACCACGTGGGTTGACCAGAAAGTGACTATTGAAGTCACTATTAATGATGGGATGCTCGACTTGAGACCAAATGGAGTGGGCGGCAGGCAATTAAGACACGATTTATGGGCAAGATTTGGGAAAATCTACCGGCAATGGAGGATTAATGAATCAGATTTGGGGGGAATGGTCAAATTCAAATTCAAAAAGTAATATAAATTAAAAAGGGCTACCCAACAAACAATACTTAGTCATTTGTGAATTGAGCTATTGAGCAGATACTTGATTGTTGTGTGCCAAGCATTGGTTGAACCCGTGAGTTCACGAGTGCTAGATTTTTGGATAGATACGATGGTAACAACTAGGGATGTTATGGAGATAACCGAAATGATCACTGAGGAGGCCACGTGTGCCCTAACCCATGCCACGATTGTTGCAGAAATCCCGAAATCACGACGCACGCCAAGACCCAAGAAGGAAAAACAAGCAATGATTCCCATACATGTGTCCCCCCGAAACCCACTGCGCACCAAGCTATCAATGGAGGAGAAGGGGAAAGCAATCACCATAGAGACCGATGAAGAAGAGGAAGACTTGGAGGACCTAATCATCACAGAATATGAGGATGAAGGCAACAATAATCATCGCCTCAACCCATTTCGTGAAATAATCAACGGCAACGATAATATACCCATGCCCCCCAACCGAGTGAGGGTTACAGATTATATAATCAATGCCCCATTTGGAAAAAGTGCTGATGGTAATGACAGGGTGCAAAGGAGCACGAGGTGCACACATCTTCCATTGGTAGATTTGGCATTCATGACAAGAACGGTCAGCAAGAATGCAATCCTTAAAAATAGAAGGCCAAAAGTAACCAACACAGAGGATCTTCTAAGCAGTAGAATATCTGGACATTGAACACCATAGGCACTAGAATGGTAGTCAGTGAGAACTCGTTCAACCTCCTTGAATGTTAAACATCGGCAAAGAATAGAGTCGGTGGCGAGGCGGTACATGGTATCCGCAATAATGCAATAAGGTTGAGAATGATGGTGAATCCATCGTTGAGCATCCTTGGACAAATCTGGATGAAAAGAGGACATTTGAAGATAGACAATAATATCCCCATACCAAGGGTCGAGGGTGCTAATCAAGAATAGAGTTTCATCCGGGATATGGTCCTCTAACCGAGAGGACGTGGTCGCAGATGGTAGGGAGCAAAGTAACTCAGCGAAGACGAGGGACTTCTTAGACTTGGATGTAGTGAACTCCAAGTAAAACTCTTGAAGGATGACAATCCACTTTGAGTATTTGCCCCTCAATAACTAAAGTGACAAGATATATGTCATTGGGTTGCAATCAAAAATCACCATCGTGGTACGCAATAATATATAGTGGCGGAAACATTGGACGGTGCAAACAGTGGCAAATGCCAACTTCTTGACATAGGCATATCGAGTTTCCATGTCAAGTAAATTGTGGCTAAGATAATAAACAACATGTTGAGTACCATCATCAGCATCTTGGACCAGAACCATGCCGATAGTAGTATCGACAGTGGCTAAATAAAGAGTATAGTCACGGTGATAATTGGGCGGACGTAGTAATGGAGCAAAAACAAGGAGGTTGAGACGCTCGAATGACTCTTATGCAATGGCATCCTAGACAAAAGGGGTGTCCCATTTCAATAACGACGTATAGCCTTTGGCTACTTCAACATATTTCGGAATAAAACAGCGTAAAAAGTTAGCTTTACCCTACAAACTCTATAACTGCTGCAAAGAAGCAGGGGGAGGAAGATTCAAGATGGCCTCAACCTTGAGAGGATCAAAGAAGATACCTTCTTTGGAAATGACAAACCCAAGAAGCCTACCGGATTCAACATCGAAGACACATTTATGTGGATTAAGGCGAATACGATAGTGTCGACAACGAAGAAAGATTTCACGAAGGTGTTTTGGATGGTCCTGGCACTTTGTTGAATGAGCCGGGAGGTCATCCAGGTAAGGCTGTACAATGTGTTGAATATCGTGAAATGCATAAGACATTTCACGCTGAAAGGTAGCACCAACATTTTTTAGACCGAAAGGGAGTTTCTTATAAGCGAAAGTACCCCACAGATAGATGAAGGTTGTCTTGTGTTGGTTTGCAGGCGATATATTGATCTAGTTGTAACCAGAAAAGCTGTCCATAAATGAATAAATCTCGCTCCCAACACACTCATCAATGAGTCGAACAATGAAAGGTGTGGTGAAATTATCTTTGGGACAGGAACGATTAACATCGCGATAATCAACACATACCCTAATAGTACCCTGTTTCTTGGTCACAGGGACAATATTAGAAACCCAATATGTAAGTGGGATAGGGTAAATGAAACCAGCTTTAAGAGGCTTTTAAACTTCCGCTTTGATAGTTGTAGCATTTCGGGGGTGCATGGGGCGTAGACGTTGTCGAATAGGTTTAGCACCCAGATACGTAGGTATTTCATGCACCATGATGCTAGGATCAACGCCAAGCATGTCTTTGTAAGACCAAGAAAAAACATCTCGAAATTCTAAAAACAGGTCAGTATAAAGTTGAATTTCCTCAGGAGTATAGGTCACTCCAACATGAATATGCTCGACGACCCCTATTTTAACAGAGATTTCAATTGGCTAAGTTTGCGTAATGTTCCCCATATTCCCTTCAGAAGATACTTGATGGATCTAGATTAGGGTTGTAAGAAGAATTTTCGAGCACCCCTTTTGGAGGAGGTCGAGTGACCGTTTCAGTGCTAGGTCACTCAATATGGAGAGGACCAGAACTGGACGGAGGAGCACTAGAGGGGACCTCAGTCTCCTTCCCAGCAGGTGATGGATACTCTTTTTCCCGAGTAATAATGTGGACTGGAATTGTCCCAACCATAAATACCTGAGAACCAAAGAGAGAAGAGGATTGAGATGGATCAACCACCATTTGAGTTTGTTGTGAGGGAAAAGGCTCTTTGAGCATGGCAGGAGTCCCAGGGGCACCTTTCAACAAATGACTAACTTTAGACCACCTTGGGTATTCTTTGGTATAGTGATCCTCGTCACAGATAAGGAAAGGATACTTAGGCTTGCGTTTGTCACCTTCCTTCAGTGGAGGTTTAGGGGAATCCTGCTTCGGTTGGTCGGCCTTATTCTTTCCTTTTCCCTTCTCTTTTCCTTTCAAAGCTTTGTCCGCCATGGTGGAATGAATGGCGTTAACCTCGGAAGTGTTACCAGTATTGGAGATAGCCTAAGAAGCGTGTTCATTTGAATCATTCAATTTTTGCTTCCCAAGGTTCGCGAGAGATTTCTTAGAGGATGGATTGATAGAACCGATAACGCCATCAACAGATGGTGTTGGCGAGGCTTTGGAAGTTCTAGGTCTTGGAGCATCAGGAAAATAATCATATAGTTTACCAGACTAGGAGTAAACCAAGTGAAGGTACTGAGCATGCACAATAGCTTGCTCTTTAGTTACACATGCCCCCATAGCAATGTCACAGGCAATCGGATCGATGAATGAGATCGTGAACCAGTCAGTAAGCTGCTGATTGGGAATCCAGAACTTGATCAAATGGCGACGTTGTCTCCATTCAGGGATATGATCAGAGATATGTGTGGTTGTGGTCTATTTCAAAGATGTTAGGAGGTGTGTGCTCATTTCATATCGAATCGGCAATTGAAAATGAGTTAAAAATGCCATATCCAACGAGTTAAAGTCCTGAAAAGATCCGCAAGCTAGCTCAATATACCATTTGGCAGCAGAGCCGATGAGAGTCCATTGGAATAGGTGGAGCTAGAGTGAATCATCAAGCCATGAATTCAATGAACACCATAAGTGATAGGTCGTGACATGAGCTTGGGAATCTTCTCCAGCTTTACCATCGAATTTGGGATAATCACTGGGAATCTTAGTTGGAACTGGTGGCCAATACGGATTATGAAGAATGGGATCATTATCCAGTTTGGACATGTCCAGTAATTCCAATGTTGCCAGAAAGGGTAATTGAGGGTCGAAGGACATTTGAGGCCCTGGATAAGAAACAACATTGGAGTTCCATCTAGTTCCCTATTACCCCCATTGATTTTGCCCAGATGGATTTGATCCGTAGGGATTTTACCCATAGGGGTTATAGCTGTAACTGGATGATTGACCTAGATTTGAACCCCTACATTCCACTGATTACCAACCTAACCTACAGGAGAAACATATGGTTGCTGAAAATTCTGATAAGGGTTAACCTGCAGTTGTTGATAATTTTGGTATGGGGCAAGTTGAGTTTGCCCTTGGGGTTGCTGAAATCCTTAAGGTGGTTGAGCTCCAAATTGAGCCTAGGGGCTAGACTGCATTTGATAAGCAAGTTGGGATTGGGATCCAACCTAAATTTGGAGACTGGATTGGGTCTGGAGACCAGATTGGAGCTGAACACCAGGTGGAGCTTGAGAAGAAACAATCATTTGAGCGCCTAGTTGAGCAGGCCTAGACGGATGTCCTTGGGAGAACTGACGCTAAGCCATTTGGATAGAAGGTTGACCTGGTTGAGATTGAGGTTGACCCACTTGCTTAGAAGGTTGAACTTGCTAGGTATTGGGTTGACCTTGCCCAACTGAGGGTTGTCCTAACTGACTGGATGGCTGAGCAAACTGGACACTTGGTTGGCCCTGTTGGATTTGGAGCTGACCAACTTGCCCATATGGGTGATTAGGCTAGATAGTGGGTTGGCCTTGCTAAATGTGAGGCTGATCGACTTGCCCAAAAGGGTAGCCCTACTGGATACCAGGTTGGCCTTGTTATATGTAAGGTTGTCCCAAATTGCCAGCAGGTTGTGCAAAATAGGTAAACGATGAACCACCACCAGCCAAAGGTTGTCCCTGGAAGGGTTTTCCTTATGGGCCTCCAAGTTTCCCTAGATAAGGTTGTCCGTAATACTACTGTCCATGAGAGGGCTGCTTGTAAGATGGCTGACCTTGATAGGGTGGCCCTTGAAGATTTGTAGGCAGTGCTTGGCCACCATGATAAGTAGTGGTGCCCCAAGCAACCTACAACGGAACTGAGACCTCAACCAAAGGTTGAGATGCCAAAGGTCCGGGGTAATAGATATGAGCTCCATGAGAATCATAATAATGAAATGGATTTTCGGGATCTAGATTCCGAAGAGCTTGGATATATTGATCATATGCCCCCCCTACTGGAATGGAACCAGAAGAAGGTGAGGCACTTAGTGTAGGGTTAACAACTCCTGCCATTGGGCCACTATTGGTAGGACCAGCAGAAGGCTCGGCAATAGTAATCATCACTGAAGAAGCAGTGGAAGCACTGACAACAAGGGTTGAAGAAGCCACACAAACGGTTGGAATGGTCGGAACAGATGTGACAGACACATTGTGAATCTGGGGTGTAAAAGGCTCTGAAGTTGGAGGGACAGTACGAGACCATATGGAACTCAAAAGGGGAGATCTAGATCCGATAATGTCTGCCAAAGCATTATATCGTAAAGGAAATGTGACACCAAGGGAAGTAACCTAGAAAGGCGAAGTTTCCATAGGCATATTTATTTCACTTTCTTTCACAAAGTATTCTTCACCGGAGATGGGGGTTGTCTCATCCATGTCGAAGGAAGACACTGGGACCGAAACACTAGGAGGAGTAATGGGAAAGTCTTCTTCAGAAGGCTCCCAAACGGGGTTCCAATGAATGTCGTAGGACTCGTCCTCTAGAGTGCGAGAGTTAAGCGATTGGATACTCAGGATAACAGGAAGAGTATCACTAGCAACCAGTACCTCGAGAGCGACAGAAGATGGAGATCCTTGGTCACTTGGAACGGGATACGGGATCGGTGATTCTGTCAGGATGATTCAATTCAAAATCCTAGGAAAACTAACGAGTAAGGAAAGAACCCTATGCAAACTAAAATGCAAACAAGATCTAACTGGGTAAATGTGAACGTGGCCGAATAAATTTTAAGACACAAGAACAAAACTTTACCTTTTCATCTTTAAAGAGTCGAGAAAAGGACGAAAAGATGACTCTAATTGCCTTCGAATATTTAATGAGCCTACAAGGACAAGTTCTTAGATGGACCTTTTCTTTTAGGGAGTTTGAAAAGTAACAAAAGTGACTACTCTAGAGAACTAGGCAAAAGGTTTACCAGACAACCCGTAAACCTACATATACACCTTGGCAATCATATGAAAACCAAGGACTTTCCGTACGACAGTTAGTCTTCTCGAATGCTGTGTTTGGTGCATTACGGTTTGCAAGGCGACAGACACAGCTTCCTAAGGATAAAGGATGATAACCTAGTCAGGTCTCCCAACATATACTTGATGGTACTGGGAGCGTAAGTCTGTGCTAGCAGCTATTGGATTACAAAAGGAGGAACCACCCAACCTTAAGTGAAAACAATAGAGACTAGGTTTAATGACGTCGGAGCATGTCTCTAGCCTAGACCTCTAAATAACGTGCGTTATGTTCCAATGAGTTGTTAGGTTTATTTAGTTCATTTTAGAGTTGATCTTGAATTATGTTTCAATTTCTAGGCCTTACCGTATGTATATCAAAACCTAGGATGCAACTTGAATGAATAAAACATCTTTCATTTCGATGAGCTCCTACTTACAGAAGGGTAGAGAGATCATTCCAAAACCAAGACAAAACCGAGATCAGCAAATGAAACCACTCAAGAAACATAATGCATAAACACATCAATCCCTACAATGCATCAGTACTACTAATGAGAGATTTAAAATTTGCTTTTTTATTTTTCAAACATGAAAAACTTGGAATGAAAAATTCGCTTTCACTTTCGCACACTAACAAATGCAATCTTTGACTTTGATAGCTTTGAATTTCAAGCGTGTAAATGATTGACCCAAAAAATTGTAATCTATGTCTGGTAGTGAAATAATTGAATCAACATGGGAATTGGTTCAACAAACACTAAACATCAATTACCAAGCAACAAGCAATGAAAAACTTCAAGCAAACCAACAAGATGGTTGCGGATGAATCTCAAAAAGACGACTAACCAAGCCAAATAATTCAAAACTTGAAAAACTAGGTCATAGAGCCAAAATACACGATTCACTTCAATGAGACCAAAAAGCGAGCACCTTAACTGAAAGCAATTAAAACAAATGAATAGATAAGAGAAGGAAAATAAGGGATGAATTAGACTGATGAATTCAGGAGGTAGAATTGAAAAAAAGAATTCTACAGGAATCATTGCAGGTATAACACAAGCAATCCCAATCAGCCCTCCCTAGTGCTTTAACATTGAAGGCACAATCCCAACGATTTATCACTATGAACATTCACCGATTTCAACTTTGTTAAGGTTGAAATTTTGAAAACGCCAATCACTGATATGCAATATGGCGTGGACCTGCCGACTACCGATACTACGGGACTTGTAATTTATGAGACCTTTGATTGTCGATATACACTATATCATGGACCTCCAATCGCCAATTGTTGATATCTGTGATTTCTAATCACAAGTTTCTCTGACCTCTCCTACTTCTGCTTCAGAAAACTCTTATTGCGACCTCTAATATGTCGAGACCTTACCCTTAGTCCTTTTCTCTTTGTTTTCTAACTTTCAAAGGGAAGCTTCAAGTAGGCCATATCTTCTGATCCAGAAGTTTATTTTCAGACTTCCATATACCGTTGGAAATCTTGTTCTAAGCAGTATGAAATGGAGAGGGTATGATTTAGCTTTGAGAGTTTATGTGGCTTGGAAGGTGGATTCAAACTTCTCTTCCCTTTGCCACTTTGGACAACTGAAAACTCATAATGCAGTGAGTGACAACATTGGCTCCAACTGGGGATAGTGTCTTGCTGGCAAGGTGCTAAGAACTTGCAAACTGGTAGCCTTCACCATTGGGAATTGGAGTTAAAAATATAATGAAATTATACAACCATAAAATCTCCATGGGACTTTATTTGTTGGGAGTAATTTCCTCATCAAACTGAAATGAAGAAATAAAAATTCTAACTGGAAGCTAAATTCTCAACTAGTGAGCATATTTATACACAACTCCTACCTATGTACAAGCCTAAATTTTCCTAAATGATTTCAACCTTCCAATGGAACTAGGCCAGCATCTGGGTGTTGTAACTAATGCCTCCTCATTGCTGAAATTCAAAAACTAAAATAAGAATGCACCGTGAAAAATCTACAAATAAAAATCTTGATGCATACTCTAGAAACAACCTCTGATGTCGACCAATGAATGTGCTCATGTAATCAGCTACAGGGTCATAGCACTGACAAGAAAAATTTACAATTACCTTATTTTCATAAATAGTCTACTGACCAATATCTTCTTGGTTACGGCAGCTGCAAATACTGTTCATCTCCTCAACCTTAGATTTTTAAAGAAAAACTTATTACTGGAAGCCTTCTCCCGACTTGTTGGTAAACCACTCCCTTTGAACATCAATGACCATCTCATCCTCCTTTGAATAATATGAATCATAAATCATAGGAGATTCTTGAACTTGTTCTCTAGGAAGAATGTGTGTCATGGAATGGAGCCTCTTTATTAACCTCTTCGTGGGCCTCCTCTTCTTGTGCAGCTTCTTGTGCCAAGGAGTATTATGGCTCTGCATCAATTGACTCTCCATCAGAGTCATATACATCATAAGAAGGAGAAAAATCAAATTGGGCTGAATAGGATCGCAAAGGGTTTATTTGTAGCTCGATGATGTTTCCCTCTTTGGTTTCTTGGCCGTTGGGTGATGCTTCTTGATGCAAGTAGATGTTTTCTTGGAGCCGAGCTCCCCAAAACATATTCAATAGGGTCATCAACCTCAAGAATATCTTCATCATTAAAATGTGTGCAACAATATTCAAATAGAGAATTAAGTGGATATAATATTGTGCAATAATGATGGAATGCTATATGAAAACATTTATTGAAGATATACTGCCATGAGGTATTGTTTTGTGCCAAATTCTAAAATCTTCATCTGAAGAGTACATGAAAAATTTCATTTGTGCATCTTAAAAAATAATACCCTATTGTTTCATGCATTCCTGAAAAACCTTAAGGTGTTGGTCTGGCCTTCTATTTTTGTTTGCACTGGATCAAGGCAAATAGGTATTCCATTCATGAAACGAAGGGACATGATTAGGAAAAGTAGCGATAGAAGAAAAATATAGAGGGGCAAATTGGTTGGCCAGGAATGTAGGAATGGCCATTTTGAAAACTCCCTAGGTGAGTGATATTCATTTTAAAGGTAGGGAAAGCTTCCAGGTGCTTTAGCATCACCGTGAGTATGAGGTTGCCTGAAAGCTAGGGTGATCAAATAGAGATATGGACAGTGGAGTCACTAGGATGTTTACTATAATATTAAAACAATGGAGTTGCCAAGGTGACACATCTTCAACCCACACTTCCCTTGCTCACCTAATAGATCGAATTTAAAAATTTGTCATACCCTGGGAAAAATATTCTATTCCATTCTCCGACAACGACGCCAGAAAGATGTTGTCGCTTTTTCTAGCACCTACAACACAAGTGCTTCACGAGATATAGAAAGCTTTCTCGAGATAGCCTCTGGGTCGATTGTAGACCAGTACCTAGTACATCTTGAATGGAGGAGTGCATGGAAGATTATTAGTGGGGTTTCTGTTGCATTCCATTTTTCACACAGCTAAAAGGGTGATAAAAGGGAGCTTGGTTCAATAGGCCTTCATTAAGGTAAACTCCTGCCAATACATGGATCCAAATGTGTAGGGGTTAAATCGGGGTAACCTCAAAGAGAAATGTCTTGTTCTCATGGCTGACACACAACAATAGGTAGTCTCAATATTAGCATTCTAGTAAAATGAAGAGGAGGAAATAAAGGAGGGGAATCTGATGCATAGGGTTGTAAACCTAACAGAATCCTAAGAAGCAATATTCTGGTAGAAGTATGGAAGACTGAGGAGATGAAAGACTAGAAAGAGTGGAGCGCAGACTAAGGTTTCATGCTTATACATCATGGGTACCTCCATCACCAAACATCGTGAATAAATCTGTGCTCATACAGGTATTGCAGGTTAATCAAATAACACAAGGAAATCTATCTTGTACACATGTGCTATAAGTTAAAGACTAACACAAGTAAATATTTAATATACACAGGTATTTTTCACTATTTAGAGGCATACGTATAACCATGAGAAGATGAGACCAACAACTTTATTACACAATTTCAGTGAAATAAAAACAATATGAAATGAGATTTAGAGAGGGGGGAACATATTGCGCATTCCCCTGATTGGAATCACCAAAGAGTTTCATTAATCGAATATGAATCCAACATACCAGTCTATTAAATTCAACAAGATATCGCTCAAGTACCTCATGAACAAGTAAATAGAACCAAAAGTGGAATATCATAATTTTGACCTCTGCGGGTATAAAATTCTGAAACCTTTGTTAAGTGTTTCTTCGCCCTTTTTATAAGGAGAGGGAGAGATTGAAAAGTAATTACAAAAAATATCTCAGTGAGAGCTCTAGTTGTCTAATCGGCTAGCTGTCTCAGTGTGTGACAGATCTTCTGCCCAAATGATTACAATTAAGATTTGATTCCTTTCTTGAAATACAACAATTGTAGAATAAAATAAAATAAATAAAGCTGAAAGATGATGGGAGGAAAATATCCCTCTGTTGTTCCTGTTATGGCCTCTGCTCAGGCCACGTCTCTGCCACCATGATTCAGCTAGTTCACCTACCATGTTCCTCTTTAACCTCTTGAATTCCCCACTCTCTAGAGCCGGGAGTGCTCATCAGTGGTGGCCTTGGTGGTGTCATGGAATCACAACTATTTACTCATCCATCCCTTTAACTTACTATATTATTCTATCAGAGAATTACGACATCAGGATTTTTAGTCTAAAAGGTGCCATAGAACAACAAGTCTCGATCTCCCTTGGCCCCCTTTGGTTTAACCCCTTTATAAATTTATTCTGATAAGACCAAGGGATACGACTTGGGGCTCAACCTTTATATTGAAGGTTTCTTACCAGTGGATTTTAATCAAGGATTTTAACTTGGAGTTGTGACATTTCAATTTCATTGATCGACGATCGCCGGTAGCCCCTTAGTGCTTAGCCCTTGGTTCCTCAACTCTTTGTGTAACTGCGAGCTAACCCCCTTATCAGATCCACTTTATTCATAGTTCACAATTAACGAATTCCTTATGATGCACAATTCACTACCTCTGATCGCCAATTTCCGATTGTTGACATCATCAGTACGACGTGCCGCTTCCTGAGTGGTGACATGTGTCACCCGGATCTGTGCCCATAGGTGTTATAGACATATTTGGGCACTGCAACCCCAATCATATATTTCCATAAACCAAGGGCTTCTAAGTTCCTAAAAGTGTTGTTTCACACCCTAAAGGAACAAGGTCAACTGATTACATCATCTCCCGGAAGTTGTCCATGGAAAACTGCTCAGAACTGGTGAAAACTAGACCACACAGACTGCTTAGTGCTAAGGGTACAATGCATCTCACCTGCCACATGCAAAAAGTGTGATGCATACTGAAAGCCCTCCTATAGGTTGCAATGGGCGAGAGTAGACAAATGGCAGAGACAGTTTGCAAGGTGGATGATCATGGAATATTCCAAAAACTTCTCCTGTGACACCTGCCTCTTCGAATTCACCCAGGGATGAGTAAGAGATCATGAATCTCCAAGTGGAACCAAGAAATATCAGAGAGAGGACACTAATCAAAATCCCAGAAGCTAACTCACCCCCCTGCAAACATTTATATATGGATCCCTCATCCCAGAAATCTAGAGGCTTGAATCTTGTATTTTGTAAGGAAATGTTGTTGGTTTCTTTGTGGAACATCATATTGTTGAGTGATCTAAGCTTTTCATCAGGTGAAGAAGGGCTTTCATGCTGGGAGGATGACGTTGGGTCATATCAATGGGTTGTAATCCTCTTTTCTACTCTTTCTATCAATAAGGTTATTTGAGTTTTCCTCCACATTCTTGTATGCTTCAGTTGATATATGCATTTGTGTGGTCAATATATATTTGGTCCTATATTTTTTATGATTGTAGATCTTTGTACTTTGATGGTATCATGTTGCTTTGACTTTATAGGTGCTCCTTAAAGCGAGACAAGCAAGGAAGGAGTGGCAAAGATCTATTAGAGGGGAGAGGAAACAAGCAAGGAGCCAAGCGAAAGACTGAGGCTGGTACTCTCTGCTTCTCTCTCATCTACTTCTCATAAAGGAAAATGCAAGTAACTTTTGTGGGACTAGCAGCTTTAAACGGACACTAGATTTCCCGATAACAAAATAGCGACTCCACCAGGGAGCGAATACCTTGTTTGCTTGTTTCTAGTTTGTTTACTTTATAAACTACAGACGAAGGCTGAAGTTATGCTAGCTAGCCTTCGAATTGCTTTTGCTATGCAACTGCAAAATAGATAAACACTGCTTCAGTCAATCTCTAGGTTAGTTTATGAATAAAACTTCTGACTTGCAAACATCCTAATTGCCCTGGTGGTGGCTCAAGTAACCTCATTAGATCAGCCCCTATGATTTGTATTTACTGACTAACATTAGCTCGGCCTGAATCCCTGAACTAAGCTGCAAACTGTGACCAAAAACCAAGTTAAAGTCTCGTCCCTGGACCATCACACCTTCTCCTCTTGGCAATCTGGATGCATTGCACCTCCTGTGTGTAGTAGGTGAGATGCATCCCTATTTCCCTATGTTACAGGTGCAATGATCAGATAAGACTGTTTCTGCCTCCATATTTTGGTTTTTTCTTCACTCTCTTTAGCTTTATTCAGGAGTTTTGTTGTCTGTGATTAGTATACCACTGTGAAAACTCCCTTCCTTTGCATTATTCAGCCTCCATTGTACAAAGAATTGTGATTTTTTTATGTATTGTTCACCATTTATAGTTATCCTTTACAAAGAAGTAGCTTAATTGAACTGTCATCTTTTGATTTGGAAGTGTCACAAGTGTCATTTTCAGTCAAAGAAATGAATCCTACTCTTCTTGATGGTTGATTACACTGTTACTCTTGTATTTGATTTGAATTAATAGTATTTCAAGTGTCAAAAGCAGTTTTCAATTCAAAATCGCAAAGTGGTGTCATTGTCTTCCTTTCGTCTTTTGAAGAGAAAATTGTTAGTATTGTCACTTTGAAAAGATAATTCATATTTGTACTTAGCATTATTTTTTTCATTCACACATTAAGAAAGCGAAAAACAAATACATACATGTGCATTTTCATTTAGACTGCTTGTTGATTTTGATTTACGACAGTGCATCTAGTGTGTGCTCTCTACTCTATGTTGAAAGAATCTCGCTTCTCTTTCCTTAGTAGCTAGGATTTTCATTACAAAAAGAAGAATAAATGACTTTTTATCATCTTAGATTATATTTTAGGAATTGTATATCTACATCACGCAGTGAGCCTTAAAGGAAAACTTCTTAAGAAAGATCAACTCTAAATAAATTCAATGAACAAAAAAATGCTTTGGAACCTAACGCACAACATTTATAAGTCTAGGCTAGAGACGTATTCCGATGTCGTAAAGCCTAGTAACTATTGCTTTCATCATAGGTTGGGTGATTCCTCCTCTTTTAGGCGACAAGTGCCAGTATGGACTTGTGCTCCCACGTACCGTCGAGTATATATTGGGAGACCACAATAGGCTATGTCCTTTATCCTTAGGAAGCCATGTCTGCCACCCTATCGATCGCAATGTACTGAACACAAAATTTTGGGAAGATTGACTGCCATACCATAAAAAGTATTCTGCAGTTTTGCGATTAGTTTGGTAATCCCTCTGTCTAGATTTCCAGAGTAGTCTCTTTCATTCCTTTTCAAACTCCTTAAAGGAAAAGGTCCATCTAAGCACTTGTCACTTCAGGCTCATTAAAAATCGAAGGTGACTAGAGTCATCTTTATATTTTTAAAAGTGAAAAAGCATGTTGTGTCAAAGCGTCATAAAAGTTATTTTAATAGGAATAATGTCACTATTCCCTCATTGATCTTAGGTTGAGAAAATAGAGTCCACCAACCAAGGATTTCCCCTTGGGGGAAATCCTAGTCCTTTCTCCTCTTGGGGAGATGTTGGTGCACCTCATATGGCCACATTGTCCCTTCCAGGACTGACAATCGACTTGCTAGTATGGCTCTTCTCGACCTCTGTCACTCAAAGCACCATGATTCCTGAGCAATCAAATCAGTAACTAGCTGATACTAGAGTTACCCCCAAACCTTCTAATTTCTCCCTCTCCTTCTCCCTCTTCACTTGGTGAAGCTGGTAAAACTAAAAACCAAGTATCTGAGAAGAACAAGAAAGAGAAGGATAAGAAGAAGAAGGAGCCGAAGGAAAAAAGGGGAAACCATCTATCGTTTAGCAAAAATCTGCACACTGCACCATCCAAACCTAAATCTTCATGTGTCATTTGCAAAGGAGACCACTATAATCAAGATTGTCCTTTCATCCCATGGATCTTAAGGGACTCGTCTCCCCCCTTGCACAATCCGGTGTCCTCAACCTCTGGTGGTCATGTTGATAGTACACCGTCAACTAGTGAAAATGAAGTCGCTGGACAGAAAGGAAAATATAAAATTTCTTGTAGACTGTGTGAGGGCTATCATGCCATCCAACACTATCCCTTCCTAGACGAAGCTAAAAGAGTCTTGGATAACCGTCCTGCTTCACCGCTACGGCTTCCTCCTAGATACAAGAAACTCTTGCCAAGTCCATTGTTAGTTGAAAATCTGACTGACACGCCTTTGTGGTCAGTTGAAGCATCTATCATTGAAGATAAACCCTCTGAGTCCACACCGGACCAAAGTCAATAGGTCGAGATGGCAGTTGACCCAGTCTTGTCTTCAGAAGGTCCATTTTCAAATGGTACAATCACTGAAGAGAATGAGAACGACACCATTCAAATTATTTTCGTAAACACACACTCTGATGAACATGGGGCAATCTACTCGTTCCTTTACCACAGGAAGGAAGTTCGTCAGAGTTGTATCCAACCATTTATTCGGTCCCACCTCCAAGAAACCTAGTCGTTTCCTTCAACTAGAATCTACTAGGTAGACCCCGTCTACTGTCTAATGTACCATTCCGAATCATTGTACAATCTTACAAAATGTTCATGGTTGGTCCTATCATAGATGAAGGGGCTTCTATGAGTATCCTTTCCTCAACTACTTGGAAAGTGCTTGGTTCGCCGTCGCTTCTGCCTGAGATGCGAAATCTGATAGGCTTCGACAAAGGAACTAGTCGATTGTTAGGGATCCTTCCAAATTTGCCTATAACTTTGAGAGGGAAAACCGTTTATATCAATGTAATGGTAGTCCAAGGACCTTCAGACTACAATCTACTCCTTGGGCGTGACTACATTTATAGCATGGGAGCCATTGTCTCCTCACTCTTTCGAGTGATGTGTTTTCTGCATGAAGGCAAAGTGGTCCAGCTTGTAGACCAGCTTTCATTCCATGGCTCACACATAGCTAATAGTCAAATGACATCCCTAACTGGTCTTTTTATGCATGGAATGTCTCATCGGTCTCTAATTCGTCCACCTGATGAGCACAAGTGATTCGGTGATAGTGACTGAAACCTAGGGGGCATGCACCCTAGTTTGCTTCGGCAGGAAAACTTTAGGTATAGGGTAGGTTTCCATGGAGGATAGATGACTAGTCCGACACACCCATCCATTTAGGAAAAATAGACTAGAATAAGATTCCATTGTCGAAGTTATATGAGTGGAGGTGACTGCACCGTTCACCTTTGTCTATTTCGATAAACATTGCCAAAGAAGTGTTTTGTCTACGATGCAGATGGAACAATCTTGCAAATGCGAGAAATTTCATATGGTAACCTGGAATATCTACTTAGCTATACCTAGGTGCATGCAAACCATTTTCATGCAAGTGAAAAGTGACCAGCGTAACGCTAACTCCATAGTTTCTGCTAACTTCAACTGCTTAGGTTAGGTGATTGGTCGGATCGATCGTTCACCTTTGCAGGGGCCAAATGGCATCGACAAAGTAAAGGAAGAGTTTTCCTACCTAACCCCAGTAGTTAATTAACCCCTAGGATATTAGTTGGTCGTTCCTAGCTTACAAGCGAAAGGTAGCAGAGAAAAGTTTCGAATGGGGCAAGCTCTCTAAAAAATGAACCTATCAATGAGATGTACTTATTATACAACTGGCACGAGCAGTTTTACGCAAAGTTCAAGCTCGTTAAAAATTAAACCTAAGCAATGAGAATATGTTCCACCAGAGTTTAAGCTCATTAGAATATGAACCCACCTTCGGTAAATAACCATTGTGAACGCATTATCATCAGCTTTTGAACCTTGGTCGTGTTATTACCATCACCTCCACTCTGTTTTTAGCTGATCATACACCTCCATTTGATTGTTTACCCCTTTTGAGGAACAACTACGACAAGTGATTCTATTAGACATATTCTTTACACTGCCATGATTGAAAAGTTACAAACCTTAACTGGAACCAGCTGCTACCTGAAAATTTCACTCATTCCTCAAAAAACGAGTCTCCTTTAAGCTCTTTTCATCTGACTCGTAAAATATGAAAAGATTGTCGAGCAATTGGCCTCTCCAGCTTGTTAAAACGATCGGAAGTGTTATCCCTCCTCTAGATTTTAATCTGTTTGGACCTGAGAGATCATTACACAAAACGATCGAGCGCTTGTCTTGTTCGGCTCGTTAAAACTATCGAAAATTCATCCCTTTCATATTATTTTATACTTTTTCAGACTTAAGGGATTATATGACGAAAAAGGATTACTGGAGTTTCCTTTCCGTCCCTTTTTAGACTCTCTAAAATTGAAAAAGGACCGAGTTATCTTTGTCGTTAAACTTGTTAAAAACAATAGCGACAAACTTGTCCATGCAGAAAAGAACGAGTTTCATTATCGCTAGGCTTGTTAAAACATAGCGATGAGTTTGCTCGAAGGGAAAATTATAGAACAAGCATATGTTATCCTTCTCAAGCTTGACAAAAATAAAGAGGTACTAGTCAGTAATGACTGGGGAAAAATTGGGAAGAAAAATTGAAGAAACTTTATTGGTAGCAAGTCGCTCTTGAACATGACACTTTCACTCCATCACCATGATTGATTCGGGTTCGGTTATTTTGTTCACTGGTCATATTACCATTGGTCCACTGTACCATCCATTTTTCGGGTTAATGCTACCAATCATTTCAGTGCCACTAATATGTTCAAGAGAATTCGCTCAGAGAATTCGTCGACCTAGCTTGTGTCTCATCCGTTGTAATACCTTCACGCTTTATTCTTTCATGACTGCCACCCTGAACCCTGTATCATCAGATCGTTTTCACTTCCATAAAATCATTTGCTCCATTCCCTGTCGTAGATGTTGGATTCATTAATTCCCTCCTACGACAGGTCACTTCTTGTTGACATCAGCTCATTATCCAAGAAGTCGATCTATGAACAACCCTTTCAGTACTTTGAAGCTTGCATGCCTCAATGGCAAGTTTCTCACTTCCGGCGACAGGTTTACATCAATGGCCTTCGACCGAAAGATTTTGCATGGTGTTTGACGCCAAGTCCCATTTGCACACCACGTGAATTGTACTATCATACCTTGAAGGTCATCATCATTATCGGTGATTCCTCTCGCGCTTGTTAACAACTTACATCATTGGTTGGTAATCAGGTTATGTCTTTCCATGTTCAACTCCAGAACATATTTTCACATGGATCGACTTGTACTTCAGGCGAAGATTAAACGAGTTTGAAGACCCAGAATCTAGTTTCATCCATTCGAGCTGCGATATATTCAGGAAAATAAAGACATAAAATGTACATCATTTTTGCACAGATAATCATCCAAACCAAAGGATGATGGCTCTACTAGAACCATCAGTCTGCCACACATACGGTTGTCTATCCTATGTACATAAGAATGAATTTATAAAGCTCAGCATGGGAATGCCCACCTCAGCTAGATCATGAAAATATTATGAAGATAATATATTGTATTATATCTTATTACAGGTCACCTTCTAGTTCGAAAAAACCTTGGATCCTAATGATAAAGAATTTCACCCGACATCAAAAGATTTACGACCTCATGCTTTAGGGGGCAACTGTTATAGACATATTTGGGCACTGCAACCCCAATCATATATCTCCATAAAACAAGGGCTTCTGAGTCCTTGAAAGTGTTGTTTCACACCCTAAAGGAACAAGGTCAGCTGATTACATCATCTCCCAGAAGTTCTCCATGGAAAGCTGCTCAGAACTAGTCAAAACTGGACCATACAGACTGCTCAGTGCTAAGGGTGCAATGCATCTCACCTGCCACATGGAAAAGGTGTGATGCATACTGAAAATCCCTTCTGTAGGGTGCGGTGGGTGAGAGTAGACAAATGGCAGAGACATTTTGCAAGGTGGATGATCATGGAATCTTCCAAAAAATTCTCCTGTGATACTTTCCTCTCTGAATTCACCCAGGGATGAGTAAGAGATCATGAATCTTCAAGTGGAATGAAGAACTATCATAGAGAGGACACTAATCAAAATCCCAGAAGCTAACTCAAGCCCCCTGAATCCCTCATCCCAGAGATCCAAAGGCTTGAATCTTGTACTTTGTAAGGAAGTGTTGTTGGCTTCTTTGTGGAACATCATAGTGTTGGGTGATCTAAGCTTTTCATGAGGTGAAGAAGGGCTTTCTTGCTAGGAGGATGATGCTGGGTCAGATCAATGGGTTGTAATCCTCTCTTCTACTCTTTCTATCAATAAAGCTATTTGAGTTTTCCTCCACATTCTTGTATGTTTGAGTTGATATATGCATTTGTGTGGTCAATATATATCTGGTCCTATATTGTTTATGATTGTAAATCTTTGTACTTTGATGGTATCATGCTGCTTTGACTTTACAAGTGCTCTTTGAAGCAGGACAAGCAAGGGAGGAGCGGCAAATATCTATCAGAGGGGAGAGGAAACAAGCAAGGAGCCAAGTGAAAGACTGAGGTTGCTACTCTATGCTTCTCTCTCATCTACTTCTCATAAAATAAAATGCAAGTAACTTTAGTTTTTTTGTTTCTAAGATAGCTACCCATCTTAGTAGGACTAGCAGCTCTGAATGGACACTAGACTTCCCGATAATAATAGGACCCTTGAAAATGTCAGATCTGCATGCCATCTGTCTTTCGTACTGCCACGTCATGATGATGTCAGAAACCATGTGGCTTTATCAGGACCCATAGTATTCTGCCATGTGTCCCCCTATAGGAGATAGAAAAGGCCTACTTGCACTTGGTATTGCATTGAATTTCTTTGTTAATTAAAATCAGCCCCTCCCTAAGCTTTAACACTATATCAGAACTTTTTTCTACTTCACAACTTTTCAAACTCTATCATGTCTAGAAGTGTTGATCGACAATCTTCCATGACCTCTGATATTGCAGTACTTTCGATATGCGATTGTCGATATCTCTTGACTAATAGGACCTTCGATCAATGATAGAATATACCTTGGACCTTCGATTTATTGGAACTTTAATGCAAGATGCATTGATAAGCCATGATGTTATGAAGTGTGATCAACGATATGCAATTGCCGATGTGATGTCATCAATGCCATGTCGCACTTCCTTAGTGGTGACATGTGTCACCTGGATATGCACCCACAGGTCCCTGAAGATGCCAAATGAGCATGCCATGGGTCCCTCCGTACCACCACATCATGTTGAAATTAGTTTCCATGTGTCTTTATTAGGACCAATCTGTGGTGCCACGTGTCCTGTTGGAGGAGAGAGAAAAGGCCCACATGCCCTTGGTTTTTTGATGAGTTTCTTTTTAAATCACAATTGGACCTCCCTGACACTTTAACAATGAAGGTACAATCACAACAATTTAGCACTATCGACGTTCATGGATCACAACTTTCTTAAGGTTGAAATTTTGAAAACACTAATCACCGATATGTGAGATGGCCTAGACATGCCAAATACTGATATTGTGGGACTTCTGATTTGCAGGACCTCCAATTGCTGATATATGATGTACCATGGAGCTCTGACTGCTGATTTCCAATATCAATGATTGTTGATCATCAGTTTTCTCTGACCTCTCTTGCTTCTTCTTTAGAAAACTTTGATTGCAACCTTTGATATGTCGGGACCTTACCCTTAGTCATTTTCTCTTTATTTTCTGGCTTTTAAAGGGAAGCTTCAATCGAGCAATTTTTTCTGATCCAGAAGTCCATTTTTGAACTTCCATATACCATTGGAAATCTCGTTCAAAGAACTATGCAATGGAGGAGGCCATATTTACCTTTGAGAGATTTTGTGGCTTGGAAGAAAGCTTCAAGCTTCACTTATATTTGGAACCTTGGACAATCGAAACTCAGAGTGCAGTGAGTGACAACACCTTCTTCGTAGATTTAATGAGCTCGAAGAAGAGAAAAACTCATGGATTTTTCAATTTAATAGCAAGAATGAGTCCCAAAAAACAAAGTTCTCATATCACCGTCGTAGGATTTTTGTGAGCCCGATGATGAAAGATCAAGATTTTTTCAATTTGACGAGCAAGAAAAAATTCCTAAAAATAATGCTCGGAGCTTCTTCATAATATTTTAATGAGCCTGAAGAAGTAACTCGGGGACTGTTGTGATTTTATGAGAAAGAAAATGTCCCTCAGAAGAATGCTCATACTACCTTTTTCAGTTTAATGAGCAATAGAAAGAGAGAAAAATGGTTTCTTAGATCTTATTCATAATAGTTTAACAAGCGTGAAGAAGGAACTCAAGGATTTTTTAGTTCAAGAGTAAGAAAAAGTCCCAAAAAAGAAGACACTCGTATATTCTTTGTAGTAGTTTAACGAGCCCAAAGAAGTGGATTCAAGGTTTTTCGGATTAATGAGCAATAAAAATACCATAAAAATAATGTTGGATACTTCTTGCTCTCATGCTTCACAATAGATGGGTCTATGCCATGCATTTCCTGAAAATACCAAGGAAAAACATCGTGGAAGTATGTAAAAGGGTAGGTGAAGATCGCAATTTACTCATGATTGCAGTTAGCTCCAATATCAAAGATTTCCACGATACCTGTTTTGACCGTAGAAATGGGAATAGTCCCTGAAAGATTGGCCAAGTTCCCTTCTGAATCCATAGTTTTGATAGTTGTATAAATCGAAGGAACAATTGTGGGTGGTTCAAAAGGTAATATTACTACAGATGTCACATTTGAATCAGATATCAAAATGTGATGGTGAGAGTTTTCCCAAGGTTGCTCCTCTAAACACATTATCTCTCGAATAAATTCATCTGTAGTTGGGAATTCATTGAGGAGATCATTAGAGGGAGTTGTGATGGAAGAGGCTTCCCAAGGCTTCTCTTCTAAATACAATATCTCTTGAATACCTTCATCCTTAGGTAGGACTTCATTGAGGAGATCACTAGAGGGAGAAGTTGTGTGAGAGGAGGTGCTACCATTGGCTCTAACCAAAGTGATAGTGAGAGGAGGTGGTACCATTGGCTGACAGTGACATTCTTTCTCCATAATAGTCAATGTCTAAAGGGGCCAGGAGGATCCAGGGATTGGTTGGGTCATGAGGAATAGTGGAGACCATAGTAACTGTCTGTGGAACTGTAGGTAGTGGGAGAGGAAGGAAACCCATCAGGGAAGAACCCTTCAATAGACCAGTACCAATACTAAAATAAGAGTTAGGTATGTCACCCACTAAAGGTATAGTGCTGCTAGGGAATGGGGAGTAATCGAGGGTGTAGAAGGACAACTGGTCCACTGTGATAATTATCCCATCCAATTGAAAGAAGATGAGCCAGAAAAAAAAAAAAAAAGACACAATGGTAGTCATAGCATAAGTCCAACTACACCCCCAAAAGAAGATTATAGTCTAGTTTATGATCTACGACTTCAATGTCCACCATTACTGTTTTCCCACTCAGAGTGATGGGGTAGTCGACAAGGTAACCTTTTGGGATGAATGTATGGGCATCAAATTCTTCAAGGGAATTCGATAGTGGAAAGAGGGTTGGAGAACCCAAGGCAAGCCAACATGAAGTAGACAAGACACAGGTCGAAGTGCCTTTATCAATGACAGTTCTATCTACCACTCATCCTTTGGAAAAAAATTCACCTGAAATGCAAGCTGTTGTGAAAGGGGAGGTTTACATTTCTCAATGTAGAATATTGCTAGCATGGAATCTCGAGGGTAAACAACACTAATATCTGAAAGAAGAGTTGTCCTTTGTGTTGGAAAAGTTTGCAATACTTCAAGTGTAGACATAGCTGATGGTGCTTGCACCAAATCTTCTACAATATTGTAGTTTTGGGAAGCGCATACAGGTGTATTATGTGTTGTGCGATGAAGTGTCCCTTTTGGGGGGAATTACAATATTAGCAACTGGCCTTTCAGTATGAAGATCATTGGGTGTTGATGGGTTTGAACTTAAGGCAACGTCTTGAGCATTAGCGACTGGAGCTCCATATGTTTTAGCTTGCATTTGAAGATTGACCATTTCAAAAGCGTAAATGGTGGATGGTCCTTCACTAGATGAGGGATGGTGTCAACTGCCATTTCCCCCTTGTGGGGGTTGAGTCAGGTTCGCAATAGGATGTTGTTGTTGTTGACTAGGGAAAGGGTTGTTTAAGACCACAGAGGTCTGTTCAGTGTCCTTTTGAGGAAGAAAATCTCTGCATTCTTGGAGGTGCGAACAACAATGTGTCATATGGTCTTCCACATAGATTTTGCAAGGTACTTGACAAATTTTTCCTTTCCATTATTAGGTGGTGTAGCAACTTTATGGTTTGGGTTGGATTGCTTAGTTAGTTGCTCTTCAGAAGGAGTGGTCATTTTCTTATTCTTCTTATTATTACCACTATGTTTTTGTGTAGAATGCATAGAGTTTATCATAGTAGTAGGAAGAGAAGAAAATTGGGTAGCTAAATCAACAGACAACTAGGCAATGTGTCTACTACGTTGTTTCACAGCAGACCTAGAGGTAGCATTGATAATTCCATCAGTATGCACACTGGGTTGTTGAGTAGCGGAAGCATTGGAAGTTATGGGGGCATTGGGGACTACGTTGTATAATGTGTCAGACTGCGAATAAATGAAATCTAAGTGCTAGGCACGATGAATGGATTGGTCTTCAATGAATGCACCACCTAAGGCAACGTCCTTCACGATTTGGGGAAGAAGAGATTTAGAAAATCGATCTGCTAATAGATAATCCAAAAGGGGTGCTTTGACTAGCCTCCACCTATGTCTCCATCCTTGAATGTGATTGGAGATGTGGGTGTAGGTGTCTTGGCATAAAGTAGTAAGGAGTTTCATCCTAGTTTCATAGTAGATGGGTAACTGAAAGTGCTTTAAAAATTCCATCACCAAGGTGCCAAAGGAATTAACTGACACATGTAGTATCTCAATGTACCACTTGGCAGCATTGCCAGTATGGGTGTGGGGGAAGAGCTGGAGCCAGATACTATCATCCACCATGGAGTTTGACATGGAACATAGATGATATGTGGTGATATGTGTACTCGGATCCTCCTCCTGTTTGCCTTCAAACATCAATATGTTGATAGGAATTTTGTGTGAGATTGGGAACTAATGTAAGTTATGGTAGACGGGGTCAATGGTCTCCTTGTACAACTCAGGCATATCAAGTGTTGCCAAAAATGCAAAGAATTTGGTGCCCCTGATTCTAACCAAGGTGATGATGAATGACCTGAGGATCCTTACAGTTCGCCCATCATATTATTCCCAACATTATACATAGGGTTTGTTTAATAATAGTTTCCTTGAGGAACAATCATATATTGTTGTTGTCCATGTGGGTTGTTAGGCTGGGGGATATAATATTGATTTTCCCCAAGATAATAATTGCCCCCTTGACTCAATTGAGGTTGAGAATGGGGTGCCCAAATGGATTGAGGAAGACTAGGTTGAGGGATCCCACAAGCTATGTAGTTGGCTGTCAGGACTTGACTGACAGATGGAGGATTCATGTCAATCAATGACTATCTAGTTTGTCATAGAGGGGGTACTGTAATGCCCCCTTCCGGTATGTGCATGTTGGGAACGGTGCCCCCTAGCATTTGAACCTAGGGGTTTTAAATAAACAAGGGATTCCAACCAAACAGGTTGTTGAATGGACTCATGCTAATAGTGCTATTTGGAGTGCTTATCAAAGGTCCAGGAGTAGACACAAAACGCATAGAAATGGTATGTATTGGGTTCCACTCATGTTGGGTGTAACTAATTTGCTCAAGCTTGGCACAATTTTGATAGTAGGGTTCATGGTCAGTGGTGTAGTACTAACTATTGATTGGGGAAGTGGACGTGGACCAAAATTATCCACAAAATCCCATGACCCATTAGTTGTTGATGGAATGGTGGGCGTAGGTACAATGGAAGGCATGGTAGGTACTGGTGCAACTTGAATCAATAGCAGTCCGAACGGATTAGTGATAAGAGAATTATAAGGAGGTACAAAACCTTCAGTAAAGAAATATTATGGCAGTATTGAGTCTTGGGATGTATTAACTTATTCAGTGTTAGATACTAGAGATTAATGATGTGAATATGGGTAATCTGGCTCATCAAGGCTTGGTAGATCCTCCACAGTCAGCGGAGGAAGACATTGTTGCTGCCTATATTAACGACGAGGGCTGCATGTAGCCATGGTGATCGATATACTTTATCAAAAAAAACTATAGCGATATCAATTATAGTCTCAGTGATAACAAACTGGAACCTAAAAAAAATACTCTAAAAAGTCAATCATCAAGTAGGGGATATGACTCTGTCTGATAACCACCATTTTCTGGAGATGAAACCTAGTATCACAATGGATAAAAGAGAGAGATGGAAAAATTTACAGATATGATTACTCTTGAGCTTTTACCAAACCTCAGATTAAGGGGACAAGTACTCTCATGAAGAGGAGCACCCTCTGGAAAACTGAAGACAAAGTAGGTTGATTTATTTAGGTACCAAGGCAGCCCACCCCAGTCACCTTGTGTTCATCCATAAAATGTATGGCCATTGTGGTTACCTCAAATCACAGACACTACCAAGGGGGACATGGTCACAGACAGTACGTTGTGTGGGTAGGATACCTGAGTCCTTAACTCAGCTCTGATATCCTTGAAGGGATCCTTGATACACAGAATACCCAAAGGAGATGTAATCAAAGGAATGCTACCTTCTTTAACATTTCAATGTTTTCTTGCATTGAGCTCCGCTTTGGCTGGAGTGGTCCCGGATAGTATGCGTGCAACAACATTTTCCCTCTTTAATGACACTAGTCTTGATTTTACGATCTTAGGTAGTTAACTCACAACTGCCTAACCCAAGATCCTAGCCTAGACTAATATGTGTGTTTACTCAAAAAATAGTTGCTGATTGGTTTTATTACGAGATGAATTTTAAATGTAATTTGTTAATGTCTTCAAAAGGGGTGTTGAAGTATGGAGTTTTATGGGACTCTGACATAAACCATGCAAAAAATACTTTTAATTTCACTTTGATGAACGAGTTATTTCTACAATGAGAGGATCATTAATACATCAATCTGTACCATGCATCTAGTATAATAAAACACAAGCACAACCTGCAAACATGGAATGCTCTCTAACAACTTTTAAAACCAAATAAATGCAGAATCTAACTAACTAAGTAGAAAAACTATAAAAATTTTGTAGTTTCTTTTTCTTGAAAAGCATAAGCAGTTAAGCTATTTTACTAAAAGGAAACAATTCTCATGAAACATGCAACCAAATAAACATGCATAATTGCAAATTCTTGATTAGAATATAGGCAACTTCCCCAACCTAGGAGTTCACAGAACTGGCTATTTATCAAGATTTGGTTGGCTAATGCACTTCAGAAGAGGACACAGAGAGTTCGTCCTACACTAACTCTTTGTCTGCAAGCTAGCAGAGCATTATAAAGCTCTGGTTACATTTCTAGGGTGTGTTAGGGAGGTGGAAGCTCTAAAAGAAGTCTTTTGGGATCAGATCAAAAGTTGAGCATAATGAGGAGGGTGTTGAATAGTCCTGAGTGGTTAGAAAGGGAACCAAGAAGTACAGGAGGGCTTGGAAGAAAGACAGATTGGGGAACTTGGTAGGAGAAAATGAGAACTAAGTATAGTCCCAAGTAGAGTCACCAATTCTGCTATACAGATTAATGCACGGGTGGTTGTGGTGGAAATACCATTAAGGATATTCCCTAGATCCATAGCAGACAAATCAGATTAGCTATAGCTAGCACAAAGAGACATTTACATATCCATATGAATGAAATGATAATCAAAGTAGGAGGGAAGATTTTTATCTCGAATCTTGGTGCAGTGTTACTAGAGAACCCAATGTAGCAGAGTGGAAAACCTCTTAGCTAGCTCCTAGATAAATACCTACACATAGACAAGATGGTAAGTAATACTACAACATATAACCTTCATAATCAAAATAATAATACATAAGGATATCGTACACATATCTAATCTACTCATAACCAATGGTATCGCATAAACATGTAAATGAATCATAACATCAACACCATGGAGTAGACAACACAACTATAGGTCTATATTAATAATAGGAAAGAGTGATTACAACCATCAATTGCATCAGGCTTACCTTACTTCTCCAGCTCCTCTCTCTCTCCCTCTTCTTAACCTTTTAGTGAACAAATTTCTCATGCAAATATTCGACAGCAAATAGGAAATCCTTTCAATTCTTTCGACCTCTTTCATAGTGCCCCAAGCCTCAAATATATAGAATGAGAGGCTAATCCTTGCCAACTCTTTCATGAGTTCCCTTTGGAAAATTTTGGGATGTTTCCATGCTTTCTTTCTCTTCCCCTTTTCATTAGACTCCGTTAGGAATACCAATATCTTCAAATAGGTCGAATATGGATGTTTTCTTCTTTTCAAGGTGACATATGAGTAAATAATGTGATATTATTTAGTAAACCCACTCCTTTGACCTCTGGAAACTCACCAAATTTTACTAAATATACCCCTAATGCAACACAAAGAGTTACCCTAGGGACGAATGCCCTTGGTTCATGCCTGAGGGGCATTATAAAACTTCTTGCTAGTTCTTGGGGAACGTTACTTGGCAAAGAAGACTGTGAACTTAGTCACTCTTTCAATCAAACTGCCTTTCTCCTCTGAGATGATGAGGTCATTTTCTTCTATATCACCCTATGCTCATTCCAATTGATAATGGAAATAAATATATGATTACTTATTGATGATGACACTAGAATGTGTTGGTTTCACTTGTTAAAATAAATATCAAACTTCTCAAACTTTCATAAATTTTCATGTATGGATTCAAATTGAAGCACAATCATATGTTAACACTCTTTGTACTAATAATGGAAGTTATTACACCTATAATGAATGTTAAAAACATATTTAACAATATGGGATTCAACATCAGACTACTGTTTCATACAATCCTCAAGAAAATAGTATAGTTGAAAGAATGGAAATGATTATCTTGAATATGGTTCCTTCCATGATGCTTTCAAAAATGAAAAGTTGATGCTTTGAGCTGATACATTTCTATGTGAATTTTATGTGAAGAATATATGTCCATCTCACGCCCTTAGAAATAATATTCCTCATGAAATGTGGTATGGATACATTGCTTCAATGAGGCATCTCAAGGTCTTTGGTTCCACCTATTATGCCTTGACTCTCGAGTAGAAAATAAACAAATGTGATGGAATAATTTTGAAGTGAATCACGTTGGTGTATTCAAATACCACCGAGGAATATCATCTTTACAATGAGGTAAACAAGAATTTTATTCTTTCAATAGATGCGTTTTCTCTTTAATCTTCCGTGTAAGACAATAGTCTTGAGCAATAACTTGATCATTTGGATATATTCACTCATGTAAATATATATAATGAATTTTATAATGAGATTTTTCATCTTGTGTTATCTTTGATCAATCTCCAAAATCTCCTTTGGAAGCACCATATCCCCCTCATGAAGTTTTATAAACTTCATCAGATAAGGAAAATCCTTAAAATGAGGTGATTGAGAGGATTGGAAGGCTAAATATTGATGCAAGCCCATCTAAATTATTGGAGAAACCTAGACCATCTAAGAAATGTCCCCCAAAATGGTTCATAAAAACACTTGAAAGTGTTCATCTTGATGAAGTCAAGAAGGAAGGAACTAAAGGTTCCACCAAACAATATGAATGTGATGTAGATAATTTTGATTTAGTTGACATGGATATTTCATATCATTGTGAATTTAATTCATATACTAACTTTTGAACCAAATTTATTTAAATAAACTACTTCTCGTGATGAATGGAAAGAAGGAATGCAGAAGAAGTATGATCCTCTCATAAACAACGGAACATGTAAGCTAGTGGACCCTCCATTTGCAACCAAACCAATTGGCTACAAGTGGGTATGCAAGAACAAGTACAAACCAAATGATGCACTTGAAACGGAAAAACAAGGTTCATGAAAAAAGGATTTGTGTAGAAGGAATGTAATAATTATGATGATAATTTTAACCCCATAGAAAAATGGGCCACTATTTGGACTCTATTTTAAATGGTAGCTCAAAATGGATGGAAATTTCATCAAATTGATGTGAATAATACTTTCTAGAATGGATACTTGAAAGAGATTGTATTCATTTCTTAGTTGGAAGATTTCATTATGAAGGGAAAAAAAGTATGTAAACTCATCAAATCATTATATGGCCTAAAACAAGCACCACAAACCTATTATGAAAATTTAATTGGGCATATTGAAAAAATGAATATCAAAGACTTTAATATTGATGTTACAACTATGTTTGTCAAAAAAATTGTAAAAAATATTGTATATCTTGTAGTATATGTAAATGATTTTATGATAGCATGGAACAATGAAAGTTTTAATTTATCTACAAATAATGAATTGGGGGAGGGCCTTGAGATGATATATTTGGGATTCCTTCGCTACTACTCGGGTATTGAAGTATCTCAACATCCAAAGTACATATTGATGTCCCAAAGGAAGTACATTGGCGGACTATTGAATAGGTTTGGCATGGTGAAAGAAACCTTCTTTCTAATCCAATGGAACAAAATTTGAAGTTCACATCAAAAGAAGGGAATTAATTTGATGATGTAATCAAGTACATACAACTTGTGGGAAGTCTAATTTATCTTACTATTGCTAGATTGGATATTTCATTATTTGGGTTTCTTTCCAATTTTATGTGAAATCCTTATGAAGGACATTAGTATACTACAAAAGGTGTTCAAAAGTACTTGGAATGAAATAAATACTTTAGAATCAAGCATTCACAAGTGGATGAATTTATCTTGATTTGATATTCTAATTTAGAATTTTGTGAGGACAAAGAAAATGGAGTGTTGGTTTCATGCTATCTTAGGAGTCTTGGATCAACAACTATATCATGGAGGTAATGCTAAATATTAGTTTTAGTATATTGTAAAACAAATAAATAATATGTCGACATTGTAAAATAAACAAAGGAGAATATGTAGCTCAAGAAAATACTTGAATATTTTCAAGAGAAATAAGTGAATTCTACTCCTTGCCTAGGTGACAATACTTATGTAATAAAGGCAACTTA
>APFE030784598.1:232266-245866 GCA_000404065.3 Pinus taeda | reverse complement strand
TTTTTTTGTTTACAAATTTGATAAGAATTCATAATTGTTTTTTGTAAGACTAAAGTTATACGATGATGCAAACTAATGCATACTGAAATCATGCTTTCAAAGATTTTGATTCAAACCATTTTAAATTTGACCAAAATTTAAAAACAATAGAATTTATATATTATCAAATTATGACAAATGGATAAAAATAAGATAAGATGATCCCCTGAATATTGATTATGTTGATTATATATTGATCCATATCTCACTTTAATTGTTAAACAAAGTAATCATCTACTTCCCTTGTCAAGAAAGCATGAAGACTTAAAAAACAAGTCTAAGTGTGAATAGATATGAAATGGGTGCCCAATTTTTGCATCCTTCCTCCCTATATTAAAAATATATATCAATTTAATATCATGAAATTCATATAGAAAAACATATGTAATAATTTAATATGATGAAATTCATATAGAAAAACATACATAATAATTGAAATTAAATAATTTAATAATAGTGGTTTTGTATAATTATTTATAACTACATAAATGTTCAGGTGGGATAAATCCAAGAAAACAATCATATGTGTTTTTCTTAAACCGAAATATCAAATTCATTGAACTTTGATAAAATAAAAAATTTCATTAATCAAGAACACTGCAACAATACAATTACAACCAAATGAAAAAAGGGTACATTTAATTACAACCATATGGAGTCTATAAAGAGGAGGATAGAATTCATAAGAAAGGTAATTGAGAGTAGGTTTACTTCACCTAAGTCAAGAAAAGCTTGTGAGAGAACTGCAACACATAAAGAAAACGACAAAGGAGCTAAACATCTTATCTTAGAGAGGAAAAAGAGAGGATGAGGAAAGTGCTTAGTAGGTCAAGAAAATAGAGAAAAATATAGATAATATCAAGATGAACCTAACACAGATAGAGAGGATCATTCCACATAATGAAGAAAAAGTATGGAAGAGAATAATGTCATAATGAATTTAAAACTACAAATAAATTCTATTATATTGTATATACATGTGTATACACTCATATATACAAGTGGCTTTCAAATATTAACTCATTATTTTTAAATCAAAAATGTAAAATAAAAAATAAAAATCTACATGCAAATTGTTTATATATATACTTCCTTTTATCAAATTATCCAATAAAGAAAAATATGCAATCAATATTATGTTTTAGCTTTTTCTATTAACTATGTATACATTTTTCCATGATTATTAATTAAACTAGTAAATTACAAATTTATTAATTTGAAATAATATTAAAAAACTAATTAGTTTTCATCACCATAAACATAAAATCTAAAAAAAATACTACAAACCTTTGCAATTTATATTTTCCTTAGAGTTCCCATACTTATATTAAAAATAAAATAAACAATATCATCAATAACAACTTATTTTTGGATAGGTAACTATTGCTTATTCTATATGTATTTACCTTCCAGAGAACTTGTTAATTTTAATATTTATGTTGTTAAAGTAAAAGTGTAAGATCGTGTTCATAATAAATTAGTCTTGGAAAGGTAACTATAGCTTATTTTATAAATATGTACTTACATTTTGGAGAATTTTTTAGTTTTAATATTTATATGGTTGAGGTTAAAAATGTAAGATTATATTAATGAGGTTTAATTAATATTTGGGGTGTTATTTTCCTAAACTATGTATATTATAAAATTTTTAAATGTTGTTTACAAAAATCTTTAAACTTCATTACATTAATTTATTATAGAATTTTTAAATAAAGAAAAATGTTGAATAGATATATAAATATATTAAAATAATTTTTTTTATTAATATTTTACAAATACATGAAATTATAATTTATTTTTATTTTTTATTTTTTGGTGTATGTTTTCGTCATTTTTATTTTAAAATCACAAATTTAACGGTATAAATTTACAAAAATAAAAATAAAAAACTTAAATCCATTTAAATTAAATTTAATTTTAATAACACAAAATTACAATTAAATTACCAAATTCATATAAAAATATAAATAATCTAAATTTTGAATTAAAATATTTGAAACATTATTATTAAAATATAATACTTATTTTGAAACATTATTATTTAATAGAGTGAATACACAATGAATCTTTTTAAAAAATGCCAACTACTTGTGAATCAAATTCTTACTTCCTTGTTTTGCTTCATGGTGGTTGCAACCAAACCATAAATTCTTTCCTAAACTTTATGGCAGCAACTCCACCTCGTGAATTGATTTGAAATTCCAAACCACTAAAGTGCCCTTTCGTATTTGTCGAAATCCCCAATACTTTACACATGTACAATACAAGTTATTATAAGAAGGAAGTGCTCTCTCAACGAATCTTCTCAATAATTTCGGAAATGCACAATGGTGTTTTTTGCTTAATGAGATCTATTGAAATCCCTTAAGAAAAGAAAGGCTCATGAAATGAATATTTAGTTAAAGGAAGCTAGTGTAATGATATGAATGATCTTTTGATGATGTAATTTTTATAATATTTAGTTAAAGGAAGCTAGTGGTTAAAAAATTATAATACAAGTAATTAATTTTATTTTTATTTTTATAAATTTACTACGAAAAAATTAAATGTAAAGTCGTTTGGCTTATTTTCATAATTTAAATTGGATGCATTTTTTTAGTTTTAGAAATTAAAAATATAAAGATAAATGGTTGAGATTGCATAAGAGCGGGTCACTATTATTGTTTTTATTATTTCTAGTATGGATTTGAATCAATTATATGTTTAAAGGAGTATGGGTTATTAATTTTGAGATTTGGATTAACTATGAAAATATAAAATGAAATATTCAAAATAATAATATGAACCATATTAAATTTTATATAAATCTTGTAATAATAATGAAATTGCTAGGAGGAAATTGAAATAACATAGAGTTAATTTTATTAATCTTTTTTTAAGCAAGACAAATTTTATTAGACTTATAAGTTTGCATAAAGTATATGCATGGATAAATAGGAGCAAATTATGTCTTAGATGAGTACATTCTATTTACAAAAACCTTCTTACCCTAGAGAATTCTAGATAAAAAAAACTTTTGGAAACTATGGTGGTTGTTCCTACTCAACAAACATTACAACTATGTTGGTGTTGGCCTCTTGCCGCGAGGTTTCACCTTTTGAATTTTCTGTAATGACTGTCCTATTGGTAGTAGTTTGCTCCTTCTCCACATGGTTGGAATGTTAGGATTACCTGGTTTATTTTCCTTCTTTTTCTAAGACCCTAGATTTTTAGCGATAGGATGCTTGATTTCCTAATGGATTGAGTTCGAATTATCTAAATTATTTGGTGAGTTGGTGGAAGCTAGAGGAGGGTGTGGAGGAGAGAATTAAATTCCTAAAGTTCTTGACAAAACCTGCAGAGTTGACCGAGCCTAGACTAAATAGAAATATATGTCCAAAATTCTACCTTCCATGACATGAAAGACCTCTTCTTGATCCCTTAAATGAAGACCACGCAAATTCTCAACTTCCGAGTGGCCATTTCCAGTGTGCCTAAGCTCTTTCTCTTCTATAAATATGACCAAGTGTCTCATATGTTGTGGAAAATCCTCATTAAATTGTTCCATCCCTTGGCCATGCCATGGAGTGGGAGGATGATGGCCTCTTCCTCAGCCTTCTTTCCGGGTGCACCCTTGTTTATGAACCATAACTGTTAGGTAATAAAAATATTTTCCCTCAATTCCAAGCTCCTCAAGCTTTTCTACTCTGCAAATGCAACAGAGACTAGCCACCTGTAGAGCAATTTGAGTGCAAGAATGAATGTATTTCTAAGGAATAATGTCTCATTCCATATCTCAAGAAAGGTATGAATGTTTGGTCCTTATCCATCTACCATCCTCCCAATTGTATTAAATGTGAACTACAAGGTTGACAGAGGAAAATTTCCAGCCAATCCCATCCATTAATTCTCTAAGATGCACAGGAATTAGAGGCATTGTGTATCGATGGGGCACCTATATTTTGGGTGTTGAGATCTCTATTTTCTATATATGAGAATTGAGAGGCCCAAGTCACAAAGGCTTCACTGAAAAACCAATATGATATCACGTGTGTTCATATTGGGGTATAAAAATTAAAAATTTCGAAAACAATATATTGACTATATAATAGTAGGATAATGGTTTTTTTAGGTTAGATATGTATATATGTATTATTAGGTATTATTTACTCAAAATTTTGACCACACAAATAAAAAAAGGGCAAGCTAAGGAAAAAAGGGGCGAAGAGGCGAATAGGGAGGGTCTGTGAATAGGGAGCATCTCTGAGTAGGGAGGGTCTGCAAACCACTGTGAGAAAGTGTGCAAACATGGAGGATATATGAATAGAAAGGGTCTACGAACCACTACAAACAATTGTGTGAATAGGGAGTTGTTAGGAAAATCTAATTTCTTTCTTTAGTATCAAGTGTATTTGGTATCACAAATAGTCTAAAGTGAGGTACTTAGCCTCATCTTTGCAATCATCTTGTTGATATTCTCTATTATTTTATCAAATACTGCATTCCTTCATCCATTAGACATACTAAAAGTAGTGTGTACCAAATCTGTAAGCATATGGACCTTCAAAAACTTCAAAAATTCCTCAACATCCAAATCCATCTAAGAATTCAAAGATGGAGGTGTAGATCATGCAAGGATTGTGGCTGAGGACAAGGGTTTTCTTAAGTGGGATGTGAATCAAATTGAACCATTGGTAGGACTTCAGAATCAAAATAGTTCTTTCAAAGGTTAATATACCTCACAAGTTACTTTTTACACTTTAATGTTAATCTAGATACAAACATTTCCTTTCAATCATTTTGATAGAATAAACTTCAAATAATCTCTTCTTTGTGGGCCTGGGGTTAAAAAAGAGAGTTGGCTCATGGATACAAAATTACATGTACTATATTGAAATATCGCCCTCAAACATCTACAACACCATTTGTAGGCCTAGAAAATCCATCTAGATGGACATTGGAGTTACACACCATGCTCAATTAAAGAGTTTGTATTGCACATAGACATAATTACTAAAGAGTTATATAAATCCAAGGGCCTCAAGAGATAATGTCAACATAGTCAATTTCTTCTTTAAATGAAATAAAAAAGGAACCTTTTTTTCCAAGTTATGGTATTTATTTATATCTCTCCTTGGCCTCCCTAACCTAAACCTTAATAATGGACTTGACTGGATTTAGTTGAAACAATTCTCAAGGTTTGAATGCCTTGTCTATTTATCATAAGCGCTAGAATATAAATATAAAAAAATTCCATAGGAGATTCTTTAGAAAGGATTTTATTACCTTCTAAAAAACCTTCAATACCATTTTTGGTAGAGCTTACCACCAAACTACTTTGCAATGAATATCTTTGTGAATAACTTGAGCAAATGTTGAGTTAGTAAAATCATTTTTTATCCCATGTTCATCCATTTTAAGGCACTCTCAAGTATGAGAACAAGTGGGAGAAGCCCCTTACAATCATCACATGAAAACTAAGTTTTTAGAAAAAAAAATAAGAAAAAACCTATTAGTAATAAAGATGAATGACACCAAACCATCAAGCCCTAATATAGTTAATTGTTTCTATTCTTTTTTTCGATCAAATGATATTTGAGCAAGTTCATCTTAGCAACCATCAAATGCCATTGATATATATAGAAACAATATAATCAGCCCCATCACATTTTTAAGATATTACGAACAACCTATACAATTCTTCAGTGTATTTATATACCTTCAATTCCTTTCGCTTCATGTTTTTCAACTTTCTGGATATATTCAACAACTAGTCCACAGGAAGACTTGTATTAAACAACTATGAGAACATAATATGTAATGCTTCTCCAATATGAGAACGAAACTGATTTATACAAGTCGTAATGTTTCTCCACAATTAGAAATGATTTATAAATGACGATTGGTTCTCTTATTTATTCGAGAGATCAATCACCGTCCTTATCCGTTTGTAGCTCCAAAAACATAAAAAATGCCTTTATCTCTCACAAGTCCTAGATACCAGCGAACAATAAAATGAATTAAATGCATTTCATACCAGAAAAAAGTAAAAGCTACAAGGGATTGGTTTTGACCTGTTTAGCACACAAAAAAATGGATGTAAATAAGGCCAATCTTGTGGCAGATCTAGTGCCTAATATTTGCCTATAATTTTGTCGATGTTTGACTCAGTAAATCAGCTCTCAAATTTGTTTTAGTACTTTATTTTATTGCAGGTTTTAGTTCCATTTGAGGAATCTACTGATAATACATTTTGAATCAAGTTGTTTCATCCCAATAGTAAGATTTATTCATCTTTTTTGGAGATTTGAATTGAAAGTGCATAACTTGCTTCCATGCTCTTTGTTATAATAAACCAATATGCTTGTGGAATTTTACTTACTTTTTCAATTATTTATGTGCAAAAATAGATGGAGATGTTTTATAAAAATTTTGCCAGTGAAGAGAAATTTGTCATTGGCATGGTCAGGTGTTGAGAAGGTTGTACATTTTTTGAAGTCCATGTTGAAATTGTGGATGATTAAATCGTTGATTACCATTTTGATTTTACCCAGGATGGATTAACTTTAAGTCCAAAGAAAGAAAACAAATGGAAATTTTATACAACACTTTTAGGAATAAAGAGGAAACTAGGCACATTTGACGTGGAAACAAACAGTTCAAATATAGTTGAAAGAAAACTAATTTTTGAAAGAATTGAACGAAATGTGGAGGGACCTATGCATAAAAAACCAAGAGTTGAAAATATATCTTCATCAGTGGAACAAGCCATAGTTGTGGATCCTATTTTATTGGTATCTTGGGGAAAAAGTGAAAATTTTAGTGGAAGAGCTTTTGAATGAGAAAATTAATCTCAAAGTATATTCAGAAAAGGGAGAATCTAAAATAAAGATCCATTATGAAATTTGTGTCATTTATTATGGAGTAGATGATGTATCCTTGGTAGCGCAAACAATTCACAACTTCAAAAATAATCAGATGAAAACAGGGGCCTATCAACAATGCCTTTCAATGTCAAGTGGTAGTGAAATTCCTTCAAGTAACAAAGTACAATAGATAACAGTGGTTGGAGATCGATTTCATATTGATCAACCAATCAAACTTCTAGATGATTTCAAAAAGACACAAGAGCCTAATTTTTTCAAGGTGGTGGAAGACACACTTTCAAACTATAAGGACATAAAGAAAATGAGAGTGGAACATACACGATGCAATAAATGGTTTTTTTTAGTGCCGACAAGTGGTAATATTGTCAGTTCTCTATATGAACACATGAAATCAAAGAAGCACACTACTATTGCTACAAATGAGGCTTCACATGATGAGATTGGGTTGACAAGTGGCACGATCGGGAGACCCAAGAAGACTACCAATGATAAGTCCCAACAAAGTTTGACTAGGCTCTTAGTCGCATCAACACCATTAGTATTACATAGGGGTTCTACAAGTGAAAATCCTTCTACTTGAGGTGTGTTAATTAACAGTTTCGACTAAACCTGAATATGAATTTGTATATTATTTTATTTATCTTACTTCAAATTTATTTGTTTTTTATTATGTTTTCATATTATTATAACTCTATTACCTCTATTGTCATTACAATGTTGGGGGTATTGGTATCCTAATCTTGATAGAAATTTGGAGATATTGGAAACAAAGGTCCTAATGGATGATCAAAGGGGTGGAAAAATATGGGCCGTAGAGAAACATACCAAGATCATGCTATGTTATGAGGGTATTGATGTCGTATTGATCATACATACAAGCATATTCATTACAAGAGGGATTTTGAAATAGAGATCCCATTTGATTCATTAAAATGTAGATTTTGTAAGTTGGTTCTAGAATGTGATGACTTCAGGATGTGATTATATCGTGAATCATGGTACACCAATAAAACAAGTGAACAAGATATAGGGAAAGGTAGAATACCAGACTATTTGACTCAAAATGGGCAAAAGAATGTTGCAAGGGTTACAAATTATAATCATAGATTAACAATGCAAGCTCTTTAGTGGGAGAGGACAAAAGTTGCTACACTCTCTATTAGAATGAGATCCCTAAAGGAAAATTTGTTTGAATCAACAGAAAGGAAGGACGTATTTAGGTTTTTCAAGGATCTATGTGAGTCACATAAGGGAGGGAAATTACAAGATAAAGTTTTAGTTTGGGAATTTTTCAAGGATATATTTCATAACTTGATGCATGCAAAAGTAGGGAGAAGGTATAGTACATCCACAAAATCCCTTTATGAGATGATCAAGTTATGGGGAGGTCCTAGATTACACAACGTTATTAGCTTGAATCTGGATGGTCCTTCAATATATATGACTTTAAAGCAAGTTAGAAATTCATTGGCATATATTGCAAGGGAGCATGAGCACATTTTTTACGGAATTAAAAAAAGTATGCTTCTTATAAAGCCAAACATGGTATAGATGTCTCAATTCCTATATGCCTTACTAAGGATGAAAGATTTGTGAACAAATATATTAGGTGGGTAGAAAAAAGTGATATATTGGTGGGTTTTTGTGGTTTAAAAGAAGAAAATCAATGCCAGTCACATTTCTTTGTGAGAGTTAGTGAGGGAGCTATAGGCTATGAGATTGTAACGAATTATTTTAACAACAATTTTATTGGCCATTATACACGTGTTATTATTGAAAACCCATTACATGAAAAGCTTCATTGTTTTGTTGTGGTTGTTCATCCAACATGCAATAGTTTAAATGCAAATGATTTTAATCAATAATGGGAGAAGGTAGAATATATGTGGATGAAACACCTAGAAAATAATTTGGGAGCTATTGTTGGTCATTCCTCATATGGGGATACCAGAAGAAGATAACATATGTTGAAGGATTATTGTTCAGCATCAGGTCTTCGATATTAACTTCCTTGGGAAGGGTGAAGGCTAACTGGGTTGTACAATGGTTCCAATGTAATAGGAGTGCATGAACAATATTACATCCACGACAAAAAGAATCCTTTGTTTAACAGTTGAAGAGAATTGGTTTTAGGAAATGAGTACGTAAGTTTTGGTCATGTCATAATAGTTTATAACACTTTTAAAGTGGATGATCACAAACTTAAGCATGAATATATAGAGAGGATGGATCAACAAAATTGGGGTTCCGCACAACTTATTGCTTCAAGGCATGTCTAGAGGTGTTTGAAAGAGTTGAGAAGTACACCAAGTGGAAAGTTAGAGAGGACAGTAGCTACAAAGACTTATCTAATGATTGTTGTTGACAACATTGACATATTTACATCTCATAGTTTGAGCCTTTGTGAAATAATGTGAAATTCTTCACAATTCCATAGTTTCTTCACATTATGGTTATGTTGGGTACAAAAACAATCTCATACTAATGTCTACATAAATTTCATCAGTAGACAGGCATATCAAGATGTTAAAATTTCTTGCCATTTTGCGGTTTTGTTAATGAGATTTTTTCTTGATCAATACTCTAACTTTCCATGTGTTTTTCACCTGACTAGTTCAAATGTATGTGAGAAATTATTTAGCAAAGTTGATGGGATGGTTGTAGTTTAGAGGGCATATGATTTCACTGACTTTCTTCATGTTGTTGGAACCCTTAATAGATTTTCTATAGAAGAATCAAAGCCACAACGTCTTCATTTTAATAAACATCATAAGAAGAAAGAAAACATTTGGAATAGATTGCACCATGAAACAATACAAAACATTGACATATTATCGTAGTATGATGAAGTATCCATAGACGCTAAAATTTTAGAAGCTATTAAGATTTGATTGAAGGATGCACAAGAAATTTTATCAACTCTTGGAATGCAATGAAAAATTGCACTCAGTGTTCTTGGTGGGTTAAACCATGGTTAGAGGATCAAAATTATCCAACATTCCAAATTGTGGATGACGTAGTTGATGATTCTCCATTGAGTTGTTCCAACTCTATATTCCAATCATCCTCTCATTGGCACACAATGAAAGTGAATTAAAAATAATGGAAAGTGAGTGGAGACATGAGTTGGATGAAATTTTAGATTCCATTGATGAAATTACAAGAAAAACTATAAAAATAGTGGTGGATTTTGATGGAAAGGATATGTTCAAAGCATGTTTGGTTAGTTAGTTGAATGGAAATTCAACATTATCCAAAGATGGGTTGATGAAAGTGAGAAATGGGGTCTACTTTAGTCAAGATGGGAAGGCTCCACAGAAGGATGTTTCAATTGAATTTGCAATTGCAACATATTGTGGGTGTTGTTGGAAAGCAACTCTCCACCCACTGAATGTAATGTAAGAAAAGGTGTTCCTTGATGTACAAAACAAGGTGTTTCTTGTGGACCATGGTACATTGGAAGGGTTCAAAGAACAAGGAAGAAGGATGGTAATAGGGTGTGTGATTACCATAAGGACATTGACGTTTTAGATGGATTAGAAGGCATTGAGCTTCAATTACTTTAGTATAGTAGAATAAAGGGGAAACGCATGTATAAGCATGATTTGGCAGATAATGCTTTTGTACAAATTGAATATGTTATAGCAATTTCAAACTTATCATACAGTGATAGGAATGATACATACAAATTTGAATAAAGTGATTACAAAGTTTTTTAGATTTTGTCAAAATTTTGAACAAGGTTAATTTTCAAAACATTCTACTTTCACTTTCCTTATATATTTTGATGAGCACCAATATTGCAGCAAGAATGTTGCAACTTCTGGAGCTACTAGCTTTACTTTACCAACCCTGTGTTTGTACAAACTTGGAGGTGACATTGTTGTATACACAAGTAAAAGCGATGGTTCTACCTTTTGTCACTGTTCAGCTAGTGAGAAACCACTAGGATTTTCAAGCCAGGCTTCTATGGATTTAGAAGAAGCTTGATTGCTGATGAAAGAAAGATAAATCTACTCTAGGAGAAATCTTGTCTACTACAAATAAGGAAAATGATTGAAATCCTATGCTGCAAACACACCATTCTCTAACTAACTGTTGAGAAACTATGCTTTACAAGAATGCCAAGACAACGTGTATGAAATGCTACTATCTAAAGCAAGGAAATTCAAGACATCAAACATCATTGTTCTGCATGTAAAGGACTAAAATAAATATGTTTGGTTCTTTTTATTCTGTTTCTAGAAAATCAAGTGTAAACCCTAATCTCTTTTGGTGATGTGGCAAGTGGCTTAATGATGTTGGTCGATGGTTGGGAGATTTAGGAGATGGTTGGAAGCTTTGGGAGACCCTTGGGTGACTTGGTGTGGCTTTTAGAAGTTTTCCCTCAATTCGTCCTCAAAATAGGCCACTATAAGAAAACCTATAGGATGTACTAGGAAGCTACAAGATTCCCTGTATTTGTATAGGATACAACCGAGAGAAAAATGATGGTTGTTGGAGGTGATGGAAGGCTTATGGAAGGTGATGTATGGGTGGAATGGAGTGAAAAAATGCCTAGGGCCACTCAGAACTCAAAACCAAGGTTAGGAGACGGTTGGATTCACTCAACATGTTTGGAGGAATTTCTATGTAAAATGATGAAATTGGTGAAGATATTGGTGAAAGAAAGGAATGATTATGAATGGATGAAGTTGGAAGGTGGTTGCCTGCTATGAGATCCCTTTAGATTTTTGAAGCACCTACTCTACATCAAACATTTATAATTTCCAAAAAGTCATGTAAACAAGAAGAATTCTAGCAACGTAGAAAAGAAAAATTTAGTGAACTTTATGTTTGCTTCATGCATGAGGAAAATTGTTGAATAAAATGGAATCATGGATGAGATCTACTGTAATATTGAATATGGAATATGGAAGAGATAATAATTACATCCTACACTTGAAAAATTGATCAAATGTTGGCTCAAGTACAGTGAACTCTAAATCTTATGCGAAAATGAAAATCTGTCTTTTTGGGGCTGCATAAGGGTCTTTTCCTCAACTCATAATCCCTGAGGGAAGAGGTGAGGCAAAGACACCTACTGATAGCTTTGTGGTGCTTCTTTTATCCCTTCTAACCTGCTACTAAATTAAAGCACAAATGGAAGCAAACTAATAAACAACTAATCAAATCCACAATACTTGCAATGAAATACTTCTAGAGACAATTTAACCATGAATCTATGAAACTAAGCCAAGCATAAAGATATAAGAAGAGCATCCTTTGCTACTAGGGTTGGGCCCTAACCCAAGAGCTTCATCTCTTTGAGGTAACTCAATGTTGGACCAAGAGAAATCTCATTTTCATTATCAAAATAGAAAATGACACCAATGTCTTCCACAAGTATGGAGCTCAAAAATAACTAGTGTTTTTACCACAAAAATTAGAATCCTAATGAGGCTCTAGGTCTCTCCACTTATACAACTGAAGTCTCCAATGACATTTTTAAATCCATGGAGGCTTGGATCCCAAACTCGAGATGAACTAACTCTTTGTCTATCACTTGCTCGGTTGCCTTTTAATCTTCATGACTTGGCTGCTTGCACTCCGAGATGGTGTGGTTAATGGAGGAATATTTGAACGAGGGAGGAGTAAATGAGGAGGATTTACCTCCTACAATATCTCTCCCTTGTCCCATTCAAGTTTCAAACCATAGTCTTGCCAAAATTCCTTGATTTTCTCTTCCAAACCTGCATTCAATGTATATTAGTCCACTACGCATAATATCTCACTTTAACTCATCCCACTAAAAAAAATATAATCAAAACATGTAATAAGTTGTGAGAAGAGTTGATTTGACTAAGCTAGGAGGTGAATTAAGGCCCATATAATTACTCAGTGATGAGGCTCATCATATTTCCATATGTTGGATAATTTATAAATAATTATTGGTTATATTTTTGTTGATTTGTTTGTATGAATCTGATGTTAATTTTGTACTTTTTGTCTTCAGTTATAGTGAATAGTTCAAATGGTGAATGTTCGAGATAACTCAACATTTTTTTCTACCTACTTTTGGGTGTAAATTTCTTTCACTAGCCATTCATCTTTTTGTAGTTGTGTTTCATTAAAACATTAATTTGGTATTTCTTCCATAAAAAAAATATAACTACATACCTATATAACTATATGCGTCCCTTACCTCAACACATATATACAATTTCAAGATAAGGGTATCCCTTACCTCAACACTTGCGTTCGATGCCTTCTACTGTGGTTCCTCTGAATTTGGTCAATTTAATCATGAAAAGTAAGAAGAGTTGGTTCCTTTTTTCATGAATATGTTTCCTTTGGTTCCTTCCTTTCAATATTGTCTTTGTAACAAAAATATTTTGTTGATTGCAGGTTTTATTGTCAATACACTCCTTTTTAACTAATCCAAACCCTGATGATCTGTTTGTGGCTTAGATTTCTCACATGTACAATAACGACAAGCCCAACTGCAAGAAACGGGAGCCAAAAGTATGCAAATAGACCCAAAAGTATGTAATTAGTTAGACATGTGTCACACAGAATGAGTCGATTTTGTGGACAAGCTCGACCTCCCTAGTATCTAAAGATATCTAGCGACAAGCAAGCCAATAAAAAACTATCTTTCTCTAAATATGCAATTAAAAACAAAGGCAAACAAGTGTTTTAGGCCTACCTTGGGT
>APFE030784598.1:185017-214920 GCA_000404065.3 Pinus taeda | reverse complement strand
AATTGATCCATGCAATTCATCCAGTAATTCATCAATGACAGGAATGGGAAACTTATCTTTAATAGTGAGCCTGTTGAGCTCCCTATAATCTAGATACATGTGCCATGATCCATCCTTCTTGTGCACCAATACTACTAGAGTAGAGAAAGAACTTTGACTTGGTTGAATTATACCAGCCTCTAGCATTTCTGCAACCATATGTTCAATTTCACTCTTTTGGGCATAGGGATATCTGTATGGCTGAATGTTTGGAGGAACACTTCGTGGAATCAGATGAATAGCATGATCATGATCATGCATAGGTGGGAGACCTTTGGGAGCCTCAAATACCTTGGAATGATTGTCCAGAACTTTTTGGAGATATGGAGAAATAGATGATTCCGATGTTGAAACATCTAGTGAACATAATTGTGCAATTACACCTCCTTGCTCCTTTTTTAGAAGCTTTGTCATACCATTAGAGCTGATTATCTTTCCTGGTTTCCCTGCAATACCCCTTAATTCAACTTCCTTTCCTTCCATAGAAAATTTGATGAAAAGTTCTTAAAAATTAAAAGCTATTGTACCCAAGGATTGTAGCCATTGGACTCCTAGTACAACATCAACACCTCCCATTGGAATGGAAAGCATTGGGCTAGTCAATACATATTCTCCCATGGATAGCTTGATATTATGGCACTTTCCAGAGCAATTTATTGTTCCTCCATTTGCAATCATCACTTGACACTCTGGTGCTGGATATAGAAAGCAATTCAATTCTTTTGCTACCTTACAATGAATAAAATTATGGGTGCTTCCTGAATCAATCAACACTATTACCTTTTTCTTCTTGATTTGTCCTTCTATCTTGATGGTTTGAGGAGTGGTAATTCCAGCCAATGCATTACAAGATATGGTCGGATTCATTTCTTCTCTATCTAGGCTTTGTTCTTGGAGTATATCCTCTTCTTTTGACCTTTCTTGCTCCTTTTCTTCTTCCTCTTCACAATCTATGTAGAATAATTTCTTCTCAGCACACTATGACCTTTAGTGTATTTGCTATCACAACTGTAACAAAGCCCTTTTGCTCTTTTTTCTTCCAATTGTTGTGGTGTCAACCTTATAGGTTGTGGAAGACTAGGGGCAACAACACTTCCATCTTTATAGTTGTGAGTGGTATGCTTCCTGGTTGCCATAATTTTGCTTTCCATTTTTCTTGCTAACCTGAATGCCTTCTCTAATGAATCAGGTTCCCAAAGGCGAACATCATGTTGGATTATCCTTTAAAGACCCTATGAACACATCAATCCTATGCTCCTCTGGAATATCTTTTACCCTTATGTTCAATTTTTGGAACTCCTCAATGTGCTCCATTATTGAACCCTTTTGTTTGAGACTTATCGATTGACTAAAAAAGTGTTGCTTTTTGTATCCTCATAATGTGTTATCAATTCTTCCGTAAAAATTGCCAAAGTGATAAATTGTTTACGAGAGAAAATCCATTGATACCATACAAACTGATTTGGTTCCAAATATAAAGTTCCAATACGTACCTTTTGTGTGTTTTTCACATTATTGAGATCGAAAAATTGCTCCATCTGTAGTATCCATGTTGCGGGATCCTTGCCATCAAACTTCCTCATATCGATTTTTGGAATATGATGGGTCTTCGATACCACATTAGAGTCTATGGAATCATGATTAAAATTTCTTTTATTCTCATCATGAGTTTCCTTTACTACCCTTTCACCCTTAGTGACCATTTCTTATAGCAGCTTATTCATATTTATCTTCAATTCGTCCATGACTGTCTTCAAATCTGTCTTCAAATCACCCATGTCTATCTTCAAATATGTCTCCCAATCATCCATCTTAGCTTCCATGCGATTCATCTTAGCTTCCATGCCCTTTATCTTATATTCCATGCCATTTAACTTAGCTTCTGTTAGCTTTTGCGAGGCTGACAGTTTTTGCACTTGGTCTTGTAATTTTGATATATCATGTAGCATTTCTTCCTCTTCATGAATCATGCTAGAGCTTTCAGGTTCCTTACTAGGTGTTTGCATTTTCTTTCCTCGGGGCATCAGTTACCGATAATAATGCTCTACTAGCCCTTTGAATTCCTTCAAAATAAATTTTCAAACCAATCTTAAGAAAAAATTTAAAAGAATCTACACACCTTTTTTTCTTTGTAGGAGCTCGATATTGCCTCTGATGTATCTCTGTACTTTCAAAACATCTAGTTCTAAAATTGCGACCTCTAGTAGCCCTCTATGTCCTCTTTCCAATGCCACCATTCTGATCCAGATTGGATTCTCCAAGGAAGAGTTATGCAAAATCTCGCATAGTGACTTGATCATAGACTAGTTCAGTAGAGCGAATTTGTACGACGTGCCATGAGTCACTGTTCCGACCTTTAGCTCTAAAAAATATGCAGAATAAACTACAGTCTGTCCTCTTTCTGTACCTTCTTATGAAATTTCAATCCAAGGATGAGAGAAAAAGTTATGACGATTTTCCCCAAGTCACCTATTTCGAATGTAATTCAGGAGTCTGCAAAAAGACCAACTTCCTCAGATCATATCTCCGCAAATATAGCGCAAAAAGATCTGAAATTCAGACCCGAGATTTAGCGTGATGTCTTCTCAAATGGGTTTTTTTTCAACTTCTGAAACGTCGCAGAAAAAAATTATAGCGAAAATGCCACGATGACCTGTTTGGAGCAACGAAACCCTAGAATCCAAAGCTCTGATACCAAATGTTATGAAACCAGCTCAAGAAAAGATAGAAAAGATAGATCAATGCCTTAGAATTCAGCCTCTTCAGGGGGCACCTCCTTTACATTACATAAATGAAAAATCTCTTGGATGATTCAAATGAACAAAACCTCCTTTCTATATATAACGGTCTAAGGAGTCACAATATAACCCAACCGACCTAACAATAATAATATAAAGCCACAAAAATAACAATAGAGGGATTCTATGGGGCACAGTAATAACAGTATGGGGACAATAGGGGAACAAAAATATTAATAAGGGGTATAACTCAATAGTAATGGGGTAATCACTAGTATTATAGGGACCCAACAGGATCACTTGGGATCATTGTCTAGGCTTGCTTGGGGAAGCTCTAGGTTCCACTCCCTTCATTGGTGATATTAAATATAGGAATTTATTCCACACTACCAATTTATGATTTGTACACTTGAAAAATCTGTCATAGGCCATCTTCATTTTTTTTTATTTTGTTGTAGGTTGGATTTTCAGTGAAGAGAGTCTTAACTAACCATAACAATTGAAAATCTCTATACAAGTGATTCACAATTGTTGATCGTTTAAAAATTCTTAGTTTTTCATGGGAAGCATTGATTTTACTTTTTTGCTTCCACTAGTAAAGTTTCAAAGGTCTCCCATGGAAGAAGATTTCCTTTATAGTCCTAACATGAAGGTAATCCTGCTTAGACTCTCTTGTCAAAGTTTGAATTAAAGGGAAACATTGATTCCTTGATCTCTCCCAGTATGGTTTTTTCATTTTTCCTATAGATATTATTTCGTACCATCTTATTTATTTCTATAACAATGGATGTTTTGTCTTGAATACCCATTGCTCTCAACTACAAAGAAGACTTCACATTCAGAAAATCAATCATCCTTAATTCCAATTGTGATCTTTGTTGCAACTTGTTTTTATTGGAACAAATAACCATTTCTAGATCCCTTACCATTGTTTTCTCTTCTTCCATAACCAACATATGATCCCTGATTACCCTTATTTGTTGGATGATATCAGTCCAAATAATTTATCTTTCTTGAATAAGAGATATGATACCTTTTAATTTTTCTTTTAATTCCTTAATTTCATTATAGGTTGTTAGATAATTTTTGTGGTGTCGTGATGCATTTCCTTTAGACATTTTCATTTTCCTCTCCTTATGGTTCAATCGTTCTTTAGTATCATCCAAATTATTCTATATTTTCCTTAACTCATCCTCTAAATTATTTAATTTAGTCATCACCCTAGTGAGTTTATTAGTAGGGTCCTTAGAGCCTAGTTGCACTACAGTTGTGAAAACATGTAAATCTATATTCTGTTGTAGTCGTGCATTGAGTTCCTTCAGAGTTTCCACCTCCTTATTTCTCTCTAGAATTTCATGAGTTATAAGTTATTTTTCCTTTTTAATTTGGCCTACTTTTTTAGCCAAGACATGCTCAGTAATAGGAAATTTCAACTTTTGTCTTAAAAATTGGATCTCAAAATTTTCTCCCTGTAAAATTTTTTGGACAATTGTTTTGTCCTCTAGATTCACCCCAAGATTAATAATTAATTTCTTAAATTCTTAATTTTTATTATGTAGGGCTTGAGAGTTAGACTTTTCTAATTTCTAATTACCAATTACTTTCCCCAGCAAGGCCTCTGTATTACTTGCTGCTAATGATGTTTTAATGAGATCATTATAAATCAACTCTCTAGTTTTCCTGTGCAGATTTATCTTATTAGACAAAGACATATATTTTTGATAAGCTAACTATCTTGAAATTAGCTCCAAAAGTAATTGACAGTGTAATAGGGTGTGTAAATGAGAGTTTCAACTGAATCCTCTCCAAATCCATCGTTGAAATAAGTCTGGTTTGATAACCAGGAACATACTGTGCCTCCAACTAATAACAACATTAGTCTTAATTTTATGATTCCTTTTCTCAAATTTTTCGTATGAATATTTAAAATCTTATAAAGATACATATTCTTCTCCTTTAGGAATGTGGGATTATGGTGCACATTTATCTCCTCCTATTTGAAATTGAAATCCAATTTCAAGGGAAGGATTTTCCTTGAAATATTTAGTTTTTATTCCTCTCTGCACCTTACGCTTCTTCATGCCTTGAGAACTTTCCCCTTCTATGTCCTTAATGTCTAATCCTCCTTTTAACCCTTTTTCTTATAAGGAATGGGAGTTTCAACTTCCATATTACTCGAAATTTGGACTATGCCTCCATTTTCAAATTTCTCCCATTCAATTTTTGCTTCATGGACATAAGGAGAATAATAATTTTCTATTCTTCTCTTAGAAATGATATGATGAGGATCATAAGGCCACTTCTCTCCCATCTAGAAATTCATACTATGTAACAATTTTTTTACCCCCTCATATGCCTGCCTGTTATTGACAATGAAAGGCCTAACGGTCTTGGGTGATTTGAACAAATATCCTTTCTTGGCTTGGACAAAATGCACTTGATCAACATTTAGGCTCCACCTAATGAATTCCAATGCAAATATTCTCATAGGCATAAAGATCGAAAGACTATATGGATGAATATTTGTACCATATAATCTAATCTCTATGTAATCCTGAAATGGAAAGTAATATCCAACCTTTAAATCTCAACTCATTTGCAACAAAGATTGAGCTTTTGGAAAAATTTTAGGAGAGGAAACATTGTTAACAATTTCGTGAACACTTGAGATGAAGGAAGAAAGGAAATAGGAGAAAATTTGATTATTTGGTTGGGCTTTGACAACATCAGTCCAATACAAAATTCTTTCTTTATTCAATCCCAGGTCTATAAATTGCTCAACATGTACATATAGAAAAATATATACTAGGAGAGAGGTAAATATGAAACATCCCATTATGTTGAAGTTAAGGAGCTGATATTTGATGGTTTTCTCCCAAAATGCAAGAATAAATATCACCACATTTGACTGCATCATCATATGAAATAATCCCATGGCTATACCATCTATCATTGATGCATCATCCCTTCCAATAATCCTCATGATTACTTTCAAAATGGGTCTAACACCTTCAACAAAAAAAGAAAAAAGGAACTGTGAAGAATTTGAAGGTAAAACAATGTTTGGAAGTAAAATGGAAACATACAATTTCCTAGAATCCTTTATTAATAAGTTATGAAAAGTCGACATAATTGTTTCATCAGAAAATGAAAGATACTTATCAAATTTTGGAAAGGCTAGGGCTTGATGGATTAGTAATGAAGAAATTTGGAAAATATTCTCCCTTAGGGAATTCATGATGAAGCATCGCTGACAGTATAGAAAGGAGGTTAACAAAGTGATAAATTCTAGAAATTGATAAGTTTGAGGGACAATTGTAGAGAAAAAAATACTTTTATCTTCTATTATAAAATTTTGACTTATTTTGGTTAGCTAGGACATTTTGGCGAGATTCAATTAAGTTCACAGGGAAAACTGAATAAAAAATGTCGTGTTCAATATCCATGAGGGGAATATGAGTGGAAGAGCCTGAAACAATAACTTTCTTTGACATTTTAAAAATTTCTTCGAAAATTGAAAGAGTGAAAAATGTCTTTAAATACCTAGTATACTTGGAGTTCTCAGATCGAAGCTTCATGTTGCTGGAGGGGGTCATTGTCGCCAAGAGAATGCAATGAAAATGAGTAAATTGGGGGGGAAAATGGGGATTTATTAGTGAAATGCAGGTGAAAATGAATTAATTAAATGTGGAAAAAACAATACAGACACACGTTGTGGCGGATGGCATGGAGGTATGATGTGGAAGGATGGAGGGGTGATGTAGACATGATGTGGATATGTTTACTGGCGTGCTCGCCTAGATGTCACACTCGCTTGCTAGAGGCTAGAGTGAAAACAATTTACTGATCATGGAGGCACCCACGATGGTAAGTGGTATCACCTGATAGTGATGTCGTGGATGATCACGACCATTGATCTCCTGACAAAGCTTTCCCACCATACAGTTTATGGGGGCACCCCATATCATAATGGTCGATTATGTTGTGGTGTTGGGTTCCCTATGTTCATGGGTCTCGCTGTTACTAAAGCCATCGATTATGGGAATTGTACTCTCTTTAACTTATCCACCATAGGAAAATGGCCCACCACCATATAAAATATTCTTCACATAGTGGACCTACGCCACCTTGTACCAAAATTAGTTTCTCCTTTTTTTTAATAAAAGTACATAAAATAATCCCAATTGACATTTGTGCATTTCTTTGCATTTTCCTTCTTTTTTTTTAGCATATAGGATTTTTAATATTTGAAATAGAATGAAAATGAGCTAGAACAGTATATATCAGTTACATGTCATTTTATATACATGCACATGAATTGAACTGAGGCCAAGACCCTCTTTCCTCCCTTTGGGACCATGAACTGAGGCCAAGACCCTCTTGCTGCCACAAAAAACATAGATTTTCCTTCTCCATAGGATTTCTAGTGTTGCAGTTTGTTAGAAGGTAAATGCTTTGCATTAGATCTTTTTCACCATGCTCATTTCTGTCTTTGCAATAAGTTTCCTTCCATGCTTTCTCTCACTATGGCATTTTTTGAAATTTCTTTCCATAACTCATAATCTAGATTAGCTTGATGCAAAATTCTATTTTTTTAATGTACTTAGTTTCCTTGCTTGCATGATCTCCTTGTTTGATTTCTAGGTCCTTTTGCAGCCAATCTCTTCTCACATCAAGTTAGCCAATCAGCCATCACAATCTCTCTTTGATCTATGCCCCACAGGTCGCTTAAAGTTCATTTCAAATCTGCCTTAGTTTTCTGCACTTTTCCCTCTCCCAACAATTCTTGGTGAGCCTTAGAAACCCTAACACATCATCCTAGCCTTCAGAGACCCTTTCCACCCACTTTCCCACCTTCAAAACCTCCAAAATGGCTCTCGACATCCTCCTGTAGACCTCCTGTAAATCCCCTATAGCCTCCTGTAGATTTTCTTGTAGGCTTCTTTTTTGATGTTCGATTGTAGGAAAATCATCCAGAAGGCCACCTGAGACCGCGTAGGCCCATCCACACCATCTTAAACCTCTTAAAATCCCAAAGCTTCCCTCCATCGCCACCTAATTGTTTCCACATTCACCAGCAAATAAATTACATGCATGACAATCTCACATAAAAATACATAAAAATCCAAAAATATGTTTTTTTCTCATTTCTTTCTAGAAATAGCTTTAGTAGATGTTTTTTAATTCCTTGAGTAGGTACTGGAATTCATTTCATGGTTTTTCATCTCTCTTTCCTCGAAAGTAGGATTAGTTGGTTAAGTAGGGTTTGCTAGGTTTACTTTACATTTCAGTCTTCTTAGAGTGAGTTTCCTTTCTTTCATCACATATAGAGCTTCTTCTGGAATCCATAGAAGCTGGCTTGAGCTCCTAGTGATCTTGCACCAACTGACCAAATGATAGCCTGCAGTAAGAACTAGTACTTGTACATACAACACCGTCGCTTGCAAGTTTGTTACGAACTACTAGGTTGATAAAAGTAAAGTAGGAAGCCCAGGAGTTGCAGCATTATTGCTACAATACTGGTGCTCACCATTTTTTGGCACCACTGCTAGGGAAGCGTTAGACTATTTTGTGATTATTGCTTTCTTCTATTTTCTATCACAACATTATGCTAAGTAGTTTATTTCAACAAAAGTAGAGTAGTTGTTTCTTTCAGTTTCTGCATTTCCCTACTTTCATTTTCAATTTTGCAAATTTCATTTCAGAAAAAGTAGAGTAGTTATTTCTTTCAGCAATTTCCATTTCAGCAAAAGTAGATTTGTCATTTCCTTGCTTTCAATCCTGCATTTCATTTGCTTTCATTTTCAATTCTGCAATTTCCATTTCAGCAAAAGTAGATTAGTCATTTCCTTGCTTTATGTCTTGCATTTCATTTGCTTTCCTTTTTAGTTCTACAATTTCATTGCAGCAAGTTCATTTTAGTTAGTTGCAATTTGTTTGTTCAATCAATTTCGGTTTTGCAGGTACAAGCAGTGAAAAAAAACAAAAACCAACCAAAAATATTTCCTTTCATGCCACATAGAAATAGAAATAATTCAGGAAAATTCTTACCCAACACCCCCACTATATCACATAGCCACCCTTCTCTCTTATACGGTGGCAGTGATCAAGAAGAACCTTTAGGTGAACAACCAAAGACATTTGAAGAACCTATAGGGGAAGAAGAAGAAGAAGACATCCCTCCTGAGACAATGGCTGAAAACAAAAATGCTAGGAGGAATGGAGAATGACTAGAGGGTACCTTTCCCATCCGGGAAACCAATGGGGACACCAAAATGAAGAATATAAGTCCCTCAGCCCTACCTCACTTCCATGGTTTGACTACAAAAGATCCTGACACATTTTTGTTTGAGATTTCTATTATCTATCAAACCTATGACTATGAAAAAGTTGAGGAAAAGTTGAAACTATTTCCTTCTACTCTCAAGGATGCAGCATTGCACTAGTTCATGGGGCTACCTGGAAATAGCATCACAACTTGGGCTCAGATGCAGCAAGCCTTTAATGACAAATACCAAGACTACTGTAGGTCAAAAGATACCAAGGAAAAAATCTTCCAGATGACCATGGGAAGTGATGAATCCTTGGAAGATTATGAAGAGAGGCTCCAGCTCTATTACAAAAGGGCTAGGTGTACACTTGACCCTGAATCTCTGAAGTTGGTCATGGTCAGAGGAATTCCGTAAGACCTTCTAGACACCCTCCATTTACCGGCTGGGGGAGACATCTACCAACTACCTTATGAGGACATAAATGATGTCTTTAGAAATCATTCTAGAGCAGCAAGAAAGAGAGGTAGGGGAGTCAACCCATATCCGATACCTCCTCATCCAATTCATCCATCAAGGTGAACTTGGAAATATGCTGGAAGACTTTAAGATTGAGATGATGCAGACTCTTGACATGCAAATGGATACCTGGCACATCAAAAGGAAACAAGAGGAAGCAGAGAGGGATTTGGCTATTTTTTGTCCTAGGTGCACCAGGAGGCATCCTAGGAACGAATGCCCATTGAACTATATAGAGGTTTGTTTAGTTTCTGAAGGAGATGATTCTACAGATAAGTGACCCTCCTTGCCCGAACTTAAAGCTGTATGCCAGGGGGCTGAAGGAGCCACTAAACCACTATATTTCATGAACTAGAGGAGACTGCTTGGACCTAGACCATACTAGCAGGGGATACAAGGGACATCCTAGGCATACTACAACCCCAACCAAGTCACTCCCATACCTTCTTAGGGTGCTCCTGCTCATTATTCCTAGTCCACACCTCCTCCTTGGTCCTATCCTTCTCAGTATCATGCCCAACCAAATGCTCATTCATTTCAATCCTATGCTCAGCCACAACCTCAGTGAAATGCAACTCATCAGGGGTGGAGGCATAACTCTCCTCCCATTCTTTTTCCTCCACCACCTACTCAACCACAACCATTGCCTCCTGCTCCACCAAGGAAAACCCAAATGCCTACCCAGCTAAAACCGAACCCGAAAAATAGATAGGATGAGAAAGTATATAATGGGAAACCATCATGCCCAACTTATGCTATGGATATTTCATCCTTCTTCAGGATTCAAATCCTCTCTATTGTTTTAACGAGTTTAACGACAAGGACAACTCAACCCTTTTCATGTTTATAGAGTTTCAAAAAGGACGAAAAGGAAACTACAACAGTCCTTTTTCGTAGCATAATACTTGAGTCCAAAAACTGTAAAATAATACATAAGGGATGATTTTTCGATCACTTTAGCGAGCCAAAAAAACAAGCACTCAATCTTTTTGTGGGATAATCCCTCAGGTCCAAAAAGATTAAAATATAGGAGGGATGGAACTTCCCCTTTCTTTAACAAGCTGGAAAGGCCAATAGCTTGATAATCTTTTCATATTTAACGAGTCTAAAAAGGGTTTAAAAGGAACTAGGTTTTTTGAGGAACAAGTGGTGTTTTCGGGTAGCAACTGGTTCCAGGTAAGTTTGGAAATTCTCATAACATGACAATGTGAAGAGGGTGGCTAACAGAACCACTCATCAGAATTATTCCTCAAAAGGGTAAACAATCAAGTGGAAGCATATGATTGGCCAAAAAAATGGAGGTGATGGTACAACACAACCAAGGCTCAAAAGGCTGATAGCATGGCAATCACAGATGTTGTTTAGTGAAGGCGGGTTTATTTTTTTTAATGAGTTTGAACCTTGCATTAACATATGCTCAGTAGCTGGTTTATTTTTTAATGAGCTTGAACCTTGCAGAAACATTGCTCATTGCAATAGTCAAAGATATCCCTCATTGGTAGGTTCATTTTTTCCTTAGGGAGCTTGAACTCTATGATAACATGTGCTCATTTCCTTTTTTATGTAAGCTAGAAACGACCAAACTACAAAGCTAGAAAAACTAAAAAGCTAAGGAACTACTAAGGTTAGGTAGGATGGTTTTGTCTTCCTTCTAGACAAAACTCTTCCTTTGGTCTGTCTGGTGTGCAGACATTTCCGAACCAACCGCCTAACCTAAGAAGTTAAAACAAAAAAGCTAACAATTCTAAAAAACTAAGAAAAGAAATTGGTCGTTTTTTTTCTTGCATAAAAAGGTTTGCATGCCCCTAGGCATTGAGAAAAGGAGAGTCTCCAGGTTACCATATGGAAGTCACTGTGGTTAAGCAGGATTATTTCGTCCACGGTTAGACAAAACACTTGCTTTCCTTTGTCCACATAGTGGAGAAAAGTCAATGGTGTTTCAAACCAATCACATGACCTACGAGGAAATGGCTATTTTAGACCAATCACATAACGTACAAGGAAATGGCTATTTTACACTGATCACATAACCTACAAGGAAATGATATTTCAGACCAATCACATAACATACAAGGAAATGTCTGTTTCAGATCAATCACATAACCTACAAGGAAATCTATCTTTTCAGGTGGGTTTGATTGCCAAAGTGGACCAGGGTGCATGCCCCCTAAGCTTCATTACATTCACCGGACTACTCGCCAGAATTAGGTGGATGGAATTAAGGTTGAAGAGACATTCTTGATGCAAAAGAGACCATTTAGGGTTGATGTTTGACTTGAAGCTGTGTTTGAACTGGGAAATGAAAGATGATCGATAAGTTGTACCATTTTTCCTTCATGCAGGAAACACATTACTCAAAAGAGTGTGGAAACAATAGTTTCCATGCTATATATATAGTCACATCGAAGAAGTAGATTGTAATCTAATGGTCCTTGGACTACCATCATGTTCAAGTGAATGGTTTTCCTTTTCAAAGTTATCGACAACTTTGGAAGGATCCCTAATGGTCGACTAGTTCCTTTGTCAAAGCCTGATAAATTTTGTGTAAGAGGCATAAGCGATGGTGAACCAAGTGCTTTCCAAGTAGTTGAGGAAAGGATACTCACTGAATCCCCTTTATCTGTGATAGTGCCAGACACGATCATTTTGTAAACTTGTACTATCATTCGGAATGGTACATTAGATGGAAGGTGGGGTCTTGATAGTTGATTCCAATCAAAGGAAATGACTAGACTGCTTGGAGGGGGTACTAGATAAATGGCTGGATGAACCCTTTGAACTAGAGAATTTTCCTCCTATTGTAAAGGAGCAGGCAGATTTCCCCCAAGTTCATCAGACTCTGTATTAACAAAAAGAATTTGAATGGTATCGTTCTCATTATCTTTGAAAATTGTATCACCTGAAGGTGGACCTTTTGAAGGCAAGATGGGGTCAACTGCCATCTTGAACTATTGACTTTGGTCTGGTATGGACTTAGAAGGTTTGCTCTCAACGATAGGCATTTTGACCAATGATTGAGTTACGTCAGTCAGATTTTCAACTAGTAAAGGACTTGGTGAGAGTTTCTTGTATCCAGGTGGAAGCCACTGCAGTGAAGCAGGATGGTTATCCAAGACTCTTTTGGCTTCATCCAAAAAATGACAACGCTGAAGGTCATGATCAGTGTCACATAACCTACATGGAAATCTAACCTTTCCTTTCTGTCTATTGACTTCACTATACTAGTTGATGGCGTGCTATCAACATGATTACTAGAGGTTGATAACACTTGATGGTGTGAATGGGGGGACCATTCTCTCAAGATCCAAGGGATGCACAAACATTCTCGATGAAGGTGGTATCCCTTGTAAATTATGCATGGAGATCTGTGTTTGGAAAGTTCAGTGTGTGGATTTTCACTAGATGTTGCATGGTTGCCCCCTTGCTTAACTGACTTCTTCTTTTTCTCCTTCCCTTTATTCTTCTTCTTGCTCACTTGGTTACTAACATCACTACTTTCACCAATCAAAGAGGTAGAAGAGGAAGGAGAAACAAATGAAGTAGAAGGCGAAGGGTCAACTTCAGTATCAACTGGTTGCTAATTCGATTGCTGAGGAATCATGGTATTTTGAATGACAGAGGTTGAGAATAGCCATACCGGTAGACCAATTGTGAGTCCTGGAAGGGACAATGTGGCCATATACAGAGCAACAATATTTCCCCAAGAAGAAAATGGACTAGGATTCCCCTCAAGAGGGATTCCTTGATTGTTGGACTCCATTATCTCAACCTAAGATCAATGAAGGAAAACGGATGTTATTTTGAATTAAATAAGTTTTAATGACGCTTTGATAGAACTTTGCTTTTTCAATTTTTAAGAGTCGAGAAAACACTTAAGATGACTCTAGTCCCCTTTCATTCTTAATGAGCCTAAAGTGACAAGTGCTCAGATGGACCTTTTCTTTTAAGGAGTCGAAAAGGAATGAAAGTGACTACTCTGTAAATCTAGATAGTGGGATTACCAAACCAATCAGAAAACTACAATATACACCTTGGTCGTAAATTAAAGATAAATTACCAAGGACTTATGTATGGCAGTCAATCTTCCCGAATGCTATGTTCAATGCATTGCGATCGATATGGCGGCACACGTGGCTTCCTATGGATAAAGGATATCAGCCTATTGTGGTCTCCCAATATATACTTGATGGTATGGGGAGCACAAGTCTGTACTAGCACTTGTCATATCAAAGAGGAGGAATCACCCAACCTTCGATGAAAATGATAGTTACTAGATTTTACGACGCCGGAACACGTCTGTAGCCTAGACTCCTAGATGTGTTGCATTAGGTTCCAAAGCATTTTTAAGTTCATTGAGATTTGTTTTAGAGTTGATCTTGCTTAGAATTTTGTCTTTCGAGGTTCACCGCATGATGTAGATGTAAAATTCCTAAATATGCGATCTAAAATGATAAAAAATCATTTTTGTCTTTTAGTAATGAAAATCCTAGCTACTATGGAAACAAGATTATGATTCTTTCAACAAAGAGCAAAGAGCACACATTAAATGCACTTTTCCTAAATCATCTATGCACACAGTCTAAATGAAAATGCAAATTCATGTATTTTTTTTTTGTTTCCTTAATGTGAGAATGCAAAAAAGGAAAACGAAGTATAGATCTGAACTATTTTCTTCAAAGGGAAATTTCGACAATTTCTTTTCAAAATGAAAGGAAGACTAAATGACACTTTTCAGTTTCGAATATTAAATTGCTTTCGACACTTCAAATAATAATAATTCAAATCAAATACAATGACAAAATAACAATCGACTATCTAGAGGAGGAAGACTTTACGACACTCTTCTTTTCGACTCAAAATGACAATTACGACACTTTTCACATAAAAAATGACAGTTCGATTAAGCTACTTTTTGATGAAGGATTATAAATGATGGACAAATACATAAAAGACATTTACTAATTCTAATCAATGGAGGTTGAACAATGTAAAGGAAGGAGGCTTCAATAATGAGATACTGATCATAAGCAGCAAAACAACTGAACAAGGTTGAAAACAAGGAGGAAAAACTCAAATTTCAAAGAGAGAAATAGTATTACTCAATCATTGCACCTGTGCTTCTAAGAAACAGGGATGAATCTCACTTGCTACACATAGGAGGTGCGATACATATTGGTTCCTAGTTACAGATAGTGCGATGGGCCAGGGAGCGAAACTGAGGTGGATTTTTTCTCAAATTTGCAGCTGAGTTCAATGATTTAGGCTAAGCTACTATGAGCAGTAAAGAACAAAGTACAGGGGTATGATATTAAGAGGTTATTGAGCTACCACAAGGGTGTTTAGAATGCTTGTAAGTTAGATGTTCAGTTCATAAACCAACCTGGAGATTGATTGAAGCAACATTCATCTACTTTTCAATTGCATAGCAAGAGAAGTTCGAAGGCTATCTGGATAACTTCAGGCTCTGTCTGTAGTTTATAAAGAAAACAACAATAACAAACAAACAAACTATTCAGTCCCCAGTGGATTCGCCATTTTGTTTCCAAGAAAACTAGTGTCTTTTCGATCTACAAGTCCGACTAAGATTGGTAGCTCTCTTAGAAACAAACAATCAAAGCACTTTGTGATTTCCTTTATGTATGACAGATAAGAGAGAAGCAAAGGGACCAACCTGAATCTTCTACTTGACTCCTTGCTTGATTTCTCTCTTCCTTGATAGAGCTTGCAACTCTTCTCCTACTTGCCCCACTTAGACAATACCTGTAGAGACAAAGTAACAAAACACCATCAAAGCATCTCGATCTATAATATCATAAACAATGCAGAATCAGAAATACATTGATCATACAATTGCATTCATAAATAACAAGATTCACAAATACACGATTGTATGGAGGAAAACTAAAAGAACTTTATTAATAGTAGAAGGGAGAATTACAACCGAGCTGTCTGATCTAGCGTCATCCTCCTAGCATCAAAGCCCTCTTCACCTCATGAAAAGCAAGATCACGCAACAATACAATGTTCCTTCTCGAAGATAAACCAACATCACCTCCTTACAAATTACAAAATTCAAGCCTCCAGATCTCTCAGACGAGGCATCCATTTATAGATGTCTACAAGGGTGTGAGTCAGCTCTAGGTTTTTCATTAGTGTCATTCCACTAATAGTTCTTGGTTCCACTTGGAGATTTCATTGATCTCTTACTCATCCCTGGGAAAATTCAGAAACGTAAGTGTCATAGGAGAAGTTTCTAGAAGATTCCATGAGCATCCACTTAGCAAATTGTCTCTGCCATTTCTCCATTCTCGCTCATAGCACCCTACAAAAATCCTCTTCAGTATGCATTGCATCTGGCTAGTGTAGGAGCCAGTATGAATCACACATTGAGATTGGAGCAGTCAGTATGGTCCAGTTTTGGTTAGTTTTAAGTGGTTTTTTAGGTGGAACGTCTAGGAAATGATGTAATCAGTTAACCATGATCCTTTAAGGTATGAAAAAACGCATTTAGGGGTTAAAGAGCCCTTGGTTTATCGACATATGTGATTGGGGTTGAAGTTCCCAAATATGTCTATAACAATTATGCAAGAAAAGAAACAATGTAGAAGATTCTACGTGTGGGTTTGTGGTGACCTACATTACATAAGGATACTAAAGCGTATTTTCGAGCATGTGATTCATGTCAAAGAACAGGCAGACCATCGTGGAGGGATGCGATGCCACTGAACCCTCAAGTGTCATTATAGCCATTTGAGAAAACAGCATTTGATTTTATAGGACCGATTCATCCCCTAGGCAAGAAAATAGGTGTGTGATATATGATCACTGCGAAAGAGTATCTGACCAGATGGGTAGAGGCACTACCTATGAATGATTGTATAGGGGCGACAATAGCAAATTTCTTGTTTGAGTACATGTTAACTAGATTCGCCTGCCCAAAGGTATTGATGAGTGATTACAGTACACACTTCCTCAATGAAAAAATCAGTGCATTGACCAAAGGGTTCTAGGTTTATCATCAGAAGATCACACCGTATCATCCTCAGGCTAATGGGATAGTTGAGGCCTTTAATAAGATCTTGGAGAATGCACTAACAAATATTTGCAATGTGCAGCAGGATGATTGGCATGTACGTGTACCTGCAGTACTGTGGGTGTACATGACTACATGAAAAAAGCTAATAGGTCAGACACCTTTTCGATTGGTCTATGGCATAGAAGATGTGAAGCCTATGGAATATATCATGCCTAGTCTATGCATAGTAGATTTCATAGGGATGGCAGACCATAGAGCCTTAGAATAGTGTTTCACAGAACTGATGGAGCTCGAAGAAGACATATTCTTATCTAGATTCCATCGACAAGTACAGAAGGAGCGTGAAAAAGCATGGCATGACCAACACATCAAGTTGGGCACGTTCAAGGTAAATGATTTGGTTTTATTATATGATAATAAGTTGGCTAAGTTTCTAGGAAAGTTTCAGATGCACTGGTTGGGGCCATATGTCATCAAAGAAATTATAGATGGAGACATAGTTTAGCTCGCAAAGCTAAATGGAGATCCTTTTCTGGGAAGGGTGAATAGAAATCGATTGAAGCCATATACAAGATCCAACTCAATGACTATATGATGGTAAAACTATCTTAGGTGCTCTAGGCAGCTGCAAGGGAGCACGGGACTATAAACTACACTGCCCGGTTTGAGGAACTAGCGACAAGGGGGTTGCGTGCAAAATAGTGACGTTACACTATCAGACATTGCGTGAAGGGATATACGCTATGAAAGGAGACACTGCGCAAAAAAGTCTAAAAGTTACTGTTAGAGTCACTATTCATGATTTGATAGCCAGGAGACGGTCAAGAGGAGAGGGTGGCTACCATTTAAGGCCAAAATATTTAAAGATTTTCTGCGAAAACAACATTAATGACAAAATTTAGGGGAATGATCAGATTTGAATTCAAAATTCCTTATAAATTACACGTGCCATTCCAGTAGAGAACACTTTGCACTCATATATTTTTTGAGTTATTTTATCTGTCGCTTATGAATCATGCATTGTTTGAGGATTTGGTAACAGTCTCCACATTCAATAATTTTCTAGAGTTAACCTAGAAATTCATCTGTGATACCATATTAGGAGAAGGCCCCACTGAGATTGCAAGCATTAGAGGAACTATCGCCTCCGAAGGAGTTGTTCTAGAGGTAGTGAGCATGGAAGCTTTAGTTCCTGTGCCTATAGTATTGACGTTGCCTAGGCTGAAGCCTTAACCTGTGCGAGAAACCTAGAAGACAAAGAAAGATAAGTAGAAGATGTCGGTGCCAGTGTGTGAGTCACCTAGGAAACATACTTCCATTTAGACGTAGAATAAGGACAATCAGCCCAAGAGTGTGGTGGATTTGGAAGCTGAACAGGGCATTGAGGATAGAGACACTGAGGGAGCAGATCCCATCACAAAGTTTCCTGAATATAACCCTCTACGTAAAGGGAAGGAAAATATCCCCAAGGAACCAGTCTCGTACAAGTTCCTCATTCACACATCCCTATTGCTGGAGAGGATAACTTTTAGAGGTCTAGAGACAGTTAAATGGATCCGTAGAGTGGAGAACTCTGAGTTGTTGAACTTGTTGTGGGTGCTCCACTACCACTACACTAATATTAACACCACCTGTGTGCGGAAGCTACATACTCTAGTGCACGATGGGTGCTTATGGCTTGGCATGCCTATACCCATCATAGACATGCTCATCCATAGGATCACACACCTAGCACATGAGGGTTTGAATCCAACCAAGGCGTTTGGCGGAATGGCAAGAGAAAGGGACTTGGTGGAGAAGACGAAAAAGAAGTTTGAGCTTGTCAAGAAACCACACAGCTATTCCATCACGTCCACCAACAATCCCGCCTTGAATATTTTTGCCCAGATACTAGCCAGAAAGGTTATGAGGAAGTGTTGCGCGGATGAAGTTCTAGTGCCTGTGACATTATTAGCTGCACAATGTGTGGAGGGTGTGCAATTAAACTATCACAATATTATGCAGTAAATTCCTTACGAATTGTCACGAGGTTCAGGATGAGAGCAAGCCCTTCCAATATGTGTGGCTACTTCTCTCCATCATTCTGGTCACATGGGATCTGCCGGAGGATAGCCAATTTCCTCTATTGAAGGAAGGATTTTTGGACACCACATATTTCACCTCCCTTTGGGACACGAAGGACCCCACGTAGGTCACAAAAACGAATATTTTTTTGGTGTTGATGGAAGGGATCTTCTGCAAGGCCATCAACCAGTGCCCAAGGTTGTCCCCAACCTTGTATGAGTAGTTGTCTGTGTATGCTCACTTCAAGGCAGATTTCCGTGGTATCTACATTCATGCGCAGAATGACCTGCATTAGAAGTGGTTTTATTTTCTATATTTGGTCACTAATGATGCCAAACTGGAAGTGATCGAGTGCTGGTTGATAGATTGGCATACCCCATCTAAATTAGATGTAGGTACCAACAAAGGTGCGTGGAGGTTAGCTGAGAAGAAATGGAAGGATGCAGCAAGATAGGTGGCACAAAGTTGGTCGTGCAATGGAAGAAGGAAGTTGGAGATAAGGCTTGAATGGAAAATGAGTGTGCTACAAAGGAACAAGCTGAACAAGAACAATGTGACTCTGAATAAAGGGGCAGAGCACCCTATTTCGGCTAAGGAAGCATAGATAACAACAGTTAGAGGAGGGTTCTCGCAAGATGAAGAAGTAAGCTAAAGCACAGATGGATCCCATCACCTTGATAGACGATGATCTCGACAATATCAGTGACAAGGTGTGCAACACTACAACCGAACTATTGCAGCAATTCAAGAAATAGTACATGCAGTCGCTAGGAAATTTCCAGAAGGATCTCCGCGAACTGTAGATCCAAACTATCCGAATACAGGTGGGCGCAAGTCAAGTGAGCACCACACAGATGAGCCTTGCACTGGGGACAAGTCAGGCTAAACAACTGGTAAGGACAACGGACCTTAGAACAGTTGCTCTACCAGAAGGGTCCTTGAGTACAGAATCGGCTGATGACAAGATCATCATTAGTACCCTTAAGAACATTGGCTTAGATATTGCAGTGCTTCTTAATGAATTTCTTCATTCGCTACAAACAAGAGTCACAATGGAATTGAGAGCTCGGGAACAATGTGCACTCAGTTTAATCAACAAGTATCGTGTGAAAAATAAAAAAATGTTTGCAAAGAAGGCACAAGCCTTGAAAGAAAGGGATATTATCCAGGCACAGAGCTCCCAGCTGGCAGTCGCGGTTGCAGAGGCATGTAGAAAAATGCCAGAGTTGCACTTACATGAGGACGCACATCCTGAGGCCAAGATTCAGAAACTAGCTACAGACATCTGCAGGGAAAAGGCAGAGGTAGCAAGATTTTAATTTGAACTCAAACTAAAAATCATGGAGCTACAAGTCAAATCACAAACTTTGACTCCACCCGAGGTCAGGGAACAATGCAGAGCTACCATCAAGGAAGGGATGGCTACTGTGAATGCTGCAGTTGTTGACTGCACAACCTTGCTTGAATAGGCGATGGAGTTGGTGACGACCCTACAGGAAGAACCCAACCTGCAGATATTGAATACAAACATCCACAAGCTCCAAACGTAGTATGATGAGGTTAGGGTGATGACGCACTCTATTGCTACAGCGTAGCACCTTGCTAAGTTGCATGACGAGAATCAGTTCCTTAGACAGGTCGGAGCAACTCAAAAAAAAGAGGCAGTGCTTAAGGCTAGGTTGGGTACTTGGTTGGAAGAAGCCTACCAAGTCTCAACCAACATTCAAGAGAAGCTGACAAACCTGCATCTCACACAGTAGAAGATCAAGTTGGTTGGTGAAGGACCATCTCGTCAATCAAGTGAAGCAGGTAGCTACACCAAGCACTGCTGAGGTAGCAGTTGTGTGGGTGGAGCTGAGGAATCTTTACAGTAAGATCACTGCTCCAGCAGAGTGACTTGAGGGCGAGTCATGACCTTTGTGTTTGGGGCCTGTTAGGATGGGGTCCCCTAGGTCAGTTTTGAGTTAAAAACCCAAGTTTTGATGTAAAGGTTGATAAAAAGATGTAAAGTCTCTGCGAATTCTGGATGCTGAGTGCATAGTTAGTTAGGAGTCAAAAAGGGTTTTCACCCTTGTTTATGTAAAGTTGAGTCGATTATTGAGATCTACTCATGGTCACAGATGATGAGATTGTATAAATAGATGTTTCTTAGAGAGTCTAAGGCAGATCTATGTCTATGTCAATTGATACGATGAACGGAGTCTTAGAGAGTTAGCACAAGAAAGTAAGTCTTAGAGGGGGGAAAGGGCTCTGAATTTGAGTGTGCATAGGCCTAGAATAGTGTCCGCAAATAAGTGCATGGATCCCTGTAGCTTAATGCGCAAGGAATTTTTGATTCTGTAACCTTATATTGAAGATCAATAAAGAAGATTATTGGAGAAATTCATATTTTTTATATGTTTCCTTTTCTTGTTTATGTTTGTGATATATGTTGTGATGAGATAATGTCTTTATGAAACAATGATATATTGATGCGTGAAACCACAAGATAAGTCTTATTAATTGAATGCAATTCATTTTAAGTATTTGTGCAAGGATCATAATAGATTCAGTTACATTTGTTAAGAACTTAAGTAGATCTGAGTAGATTCTGATCTAAGGATAATTTACGGTTCACGTAAATAGGTAATTCATCTATTTAGAGTCTGCAAAAGCTGATCATCAACCTACACGGAAGTCTACGGGTGGTCCGAAGGGGGTTACCCCTAAGGGCTTATAGATCTATGTGGAGGTATAACAATGACATAAAAATACATCTCATTAATCTCTGGATGTGGAAACTTGGTTCTAGCATCCCCTTATACTACTTTGGGTGAGACTTTAGTCCACGCTAAGCGGGTTGATGCCGAAAGGTCCAGTAGTGTAGGATTTGTTTTGGCCTCAACCAACTTTGAACCTGGGTTAGGACCCACTAAGCCAACAAATAGTATTCTCCCACATGACCCCATGGAGGAGAGAGAAAAGGCCTACCTCCACTTGGTTTTGCATTGAATTTCTTTGTTAATTGAAATCGGCTGCTCCCGGCACTTTAACGCTATATCTAAACTTTTCTAATTCATAACTTTTCAAAATCTGTCATGTCTAGAAGTGTCGATCATTGATATTCCATGACCTATGATATTGTGGGACTTCCAGTTTGCGATCGTTGATATCTCTTGACTGCTGGGACCTTCGATCACCTTTAGACTCTACCTTGGACCTCTGATTTATCGAAACTATAATGCATGATATGCCGATAAGCCATGATGTTATGAAGTGTGATCACCGATACGTGATTGCCGATGTGACGTCATTAATGCCTGTGGAAATTCCTTAGTGGTGACATGTGTCACCTAGATATGCCCTGATAGGCCCCTGAAAATGCCAAATCAACATGCCGCATGTCCCTCCATACAACTATGTCATGTAGACATCAGTTGCCATTTATCTTTATCGAGACCTATCCTATGCTACCACTTGTCCTATTGGAGGAGAAAGAAAAGGCCCTCTTTCCCTCAGGTTTTTGCTGATTTTATTAGTAAATCCTAATCGGCCCTCCCCAGTGCTTTAACATTTAAGGCACAATCCGAGAGATTTATCACTATGAACATTTGACGATTGCAACTTTGTTAAGGTTTAAATTTTGAAAATGGTAATCACTGATATGTGACATGGTCTGCACATGTCGACTGCCGATACTGTGGGACTTTTGATTTGCGGGACCTCCGATTACTGATATACACTATATCATGGACCTTTGACAGTTGATTATCGATATTTGCGATGGCAAATCACAAGTTTCTTTGACCTCTCCTACTTCTACTTTAGAAAACTCTGATTGTGACCTCCAATATGTCGGGACCTTACCCTTAGTCCTTTTCACTTTGTTTTCTGACTTTCAAAGGGCAAATTTAAGCAAGCCATATCTTTTGATCTAGAAGTCCATTTTCAGACTTCCATATACCGTTGGAAATATTGTTCTAAGCAGTATGAAATGGAGAGCGTATGATTTAGCTTTGAGAGTTTATGTGGTTTGGAAGATGGATTCAAACTTCTCTACCCTTTGGCACTTTGGACAACTGAATACTCATAATGCAGTGAGCGACAACATTGGCTCCAACTGGGGACAGTGCCTTGCTGGCAAGGTGCTGAGAACCTATAGACCAGTAGCCCTCACCATTGGGCATGGAGTTAAGAATATAATGAAATTATACAACCATTGAATCTCCATGGGAATTTATTTGTTGGGAGTCGTTTCCTCATCAAACTAAAATGAAGAAGTAAAAATTCTAACTAGAAGCTAAATGCTCAACTAGTGAGCTTAGTTATACACAACTCCTACTTATGTACAAGCCTAAATTTGCCTAAATGATTTCAATAATCCAATGGAACCAGGCCAGCATCTGTGTGCTATACCTAATGCCTCCTCATTGCTTAAATTTAAAATTTAAAATAAGAATGCACCATGAAAAATATGCAAATAAAAATCTTGATGTATACTCCAGAAACAACCTCTGATGTTGACCAAAGAATGTGCTCATGTAATCAGCTACAGGGTCATAGAACTGACAAGGAAAATTTGCAGCTATCTTATTTTCATAAACAGTCTACTGACCAATATCTTCTTGGCCAGGGTAGCCGCAAATATTGTTGATCTCCTCAACCTTAGATTTTTAAAGAAAAACTTGTTACTGGAAGCCTTCTCCCCACCTGCTAGTAAACCACTCCCTTTGAACATCAGTGACCATCTCATCCTCATTTGAATAATATGAATCATAAATCATAGGAGATTCTTGAACTTGTTCTCCAGGTGAAGGATGTGCATCATAGACTGGAGCCTTTTTATTAACCTCTTGGTGGGCCTCCTCTTCTTGTGCAGCTTCCTGTGCCTCGGAGCATTGTGGCTCCGCATCAATTAACTCTCCATCAGAGTCATATACATCATAAGAAGGAGAAACATCAAATTGGGCTGAATAAGATCTCAGAGAGTTTATTTGTAGCTCGATGATATTTCCCTCTTTGCTTTCTTGTTTTTTGGGTGATGCTTCTTGATGTGAGTAGATGTTTTCTTGGAGCGGAGCTCCCCAAACATATTCAATACAGTCATCAACCTCAATAATATCTTCATCATTAACATGTGTGCAACAATATTCAAATAGAGAATTAAGTGGATATAATATTTTGCAATAATGATGGAATGCTACATGAAAACATTTTAATGAAGATATACTGCCACAAGGTATTGTTTTGTGCCAAATTCTAAAATTGTCATCTGAAGAGTACATGAAAATTTTCATTTGTGCATCTTCAAAAATAATATCCTGTTTTTCCATGCATTCCTGAAAATCCTTAAGGTTTTGGTCGGGCATTCTATCTGTGTTTCCACTGGATCTAGGCAAATAGGTATTCCATTCATGAAACAAAGAGACATGATTAGGAAAAGTAGCGATAGAAGAAAAATTTAGAGGGGCAAATTGGTTGGCCAGGAATGTAGGAATGGAAATTTTGAAAACCCCCTAGGTGAGTGATCTTTGTTTTGAAGGTAGGGAAATATTTCAGGTGCTTTAGCATCATAGTGAGTATGAGGTTGCTTGAAAACTATGGTGATGAAATAGAGATAAGGACAGTGGAGTCACTAGGATGTTTACTATAATATTGAAACAATGGAGTTGCCAAGATGACACATCTTCAACCCACACTTCCTTTGCTCACCTAATAGAGGGAATCTAAAAATTTGTCATACCCTGGGAAAAATATTCTAATCCATTCCACAACAATGACGTCAGAAAGATGTTGTCGCTTTTTCTAGCACCTACAACACAAGTGCTTCAGGATATATAGAAAGCTTTCTAGACATAGCCTCTAGGTCGATTATAGATCAGTAACTAATACATCTTGAATAGAGGAGTGCATGGAAGATTATTAGTGGGGTTTCTGTTGCATTCCATTTCTCACATAGTTAAAAGGGTAATAAAAGGGAGCTTGGTTCAATAGGCCTTCATTAAGGTAAACTCACGCCAATACATGGATCCAAATGTGTAGGGGTTAAATTGGGGCAACCTCAAAGAGATATGTTTTGTTCTCATGGCCGACACACAACAACAAGTAGTCTAAATATTGGTGTTGTAGTAAAATGAAGAGGAGGAAAGAAAGGAGGGGAATCTGATGCATAGGGTTGTAAACCTAAAAAAGTCCTAAGAAGCATATTCTGGCAGAAGTATGGAAGATTGAGGAGATGAAAGACTAGAAAGAGTGGAGCGCGGACTAAGGTTTCATGCGTATACCTCATGGATATCTCCATCATCAAACATCATGAATAAATCTATGCTCATACAAGTACTACAGGTTAATCGAATAACACAAGTAAATTTATCTTGTACACATGTACTGTAAGTTATAAACTAACACAAGTAAATCTTTAATATAGATAGGTATTTTTCACTATTTAGAAGCATACGTATAACCATGAGCCGGTGAGACCAACAACTTCATGACACAGTTTCAGTGAAAGAAAAACATATATGAAATGAGATTTATAGAGGGGGGGAACATATTGCTCTTTGCTCTGATTGGAATCACCAAAGAGTTTCATTAATCCAATATGAATCCAACATATGAGTCCATTACATTCAACAAGATATCGCTTAAGTCCCTCATGAATAGGTAAATAGAACCAAAAGTGGAATCTTAGAATTTTGACCTCTGCGGATATAAAATTCTGAAACATTTGTTAAGCGTTTCTTCGCCCTTTCTATAAGGAGAGGAAGAGATTGAAAAATAGTTACAAAAAATATCTTAGTGAGAGCTCCAGTTGTCTAATCGGCTGGTTATCTCAGCGTGTAATAGATCTTCTACCCAAATGATTACAATTATGATTTGATTCCTTTCTTGAAATACAACAATTTTAGAATAAAATAAAATAAATTAAACTGAAAGATGATGGGAAGAAAATATCCCTTTCTTGTTCCTATTATGGCCTCTGCTCAGGCCACGTCTCTGCCACCATGATTCAGCTAGTTCCCCTGCCACGATCCTCTTTAACCTCTTGAATTCCTTACTCTCTAGAGCCAGAAGTGCTCATCTGTGGTGACCTTGGTGGCGTCACGGAATCACAACTATTTATTCATCCATCTCCTTAACTTACTATATTATGTTATCAGAGCATTACCACATCAAGACTTTTACTCTAAAGGGTGCCACGGAATAGCAAGTCTCGATCTCCCTTGGCCCCCTTCGGTTTAACCCCTTTATACATTTATTCCAATAAGACCGAGGGCTGCGACCTGGGGCTCAACCTTTATATCGAAGGTTTCTTATCAGTGGATTTTAATCAAGGATTTTAACTTGGAGTTGTGACATTTCAATTTCATCGATCGATGATCATTGGTAGCCCCTTTGTGCTTAGCCCTTGGTTCCTCAACGTTTTATGTGACCGCGAGCTAGCCCCCTTATCAGATCCACTTTATTGATAGTTCACAAACAATGAATTCCTTACGATGCACAATGCACTGCCACCTCCAATCATCGACTCTTGATTGTTGACATCATCAGTACCATGTGTCTCTTCTTGAGTGGTTACACGTGTCACCAAGATATGCGCCGGGAGGACCCTTGAAAATGTGAGATCTGCTTTCCACATGTCCTTCATATTGCCATGTCATGATGATGTCAGAAAACACGTTGCTTTATCAAGACCAATAGTATTCTACCATGTGTCCCTCTATAGGAGAGAGAAAAGGCCTCCCTGCACTTGGTATTGCATTGAATTTCTTTGTTAATCAAAATCGGCCCCTCCTTGAGCTTTAACACTATATTGGAACTTTTTCTATTTCGCAACTTTTCAAACTCTGTCATGTCTAGAAGTGTCGATCGACGATATTCCATGACCTCTGATATTGCAATACTTTCGATATGCCATCATCGATATCTCTTGACTGCTAGGACCTCTAATCAGCGATAGACTATACCTCGGACCTTCGATTTATTGGAACTTTAATGCAAGATGCATCGATAAGCCATGATGTTATGAAGTGTGATCAATGATATGAAATTGCTGATGTGATGTCATCAATGCCATGTCGCACTTCCTTAATGGTGATGTTATCACTTAGAACCACAGTCCACGTATGAAATGATGTCCAAAGTTTCATATAAAAAAAATTTGTTTAGTGAATAGGTTTCTATGTGTGTCACTTTGAAATTAGAATTTCAAAAGGTATTGATGTGAGTCCTTGTGAAAAACCGTTAGATACCCTCCATCATTATTGTTTAAGGCATGTCTTGTCTTGTTTGCGTCATTTGTATTTTGCGCAGTTTCGCAGCGCAGTCTGATTGGCCAATTTAGCTGCGCAATGATGTTTTCCACCTTTTCGCAGCGTATCATTTACCAGCCATTTCGTAGCGCCTTTTGTCAATTCATAATTGTCTGCGGTACGAAATCGGGGATTTTGGGTTTTTGTAGCGCGTTTTCTTGAAATTTCAAGTTTGGGGAGATGATTCATTAAGTCCGTCCACATTTTGTCAGTTGATGTCTTCTCTAGGTCATGATAGGTTATCATTCCGCCATAAGGTTTAGGATCACGCACATGACAATCATTCTAAGAGATTTTATGAGGTATGGTTGTGTCATAATGTGTATTCATGGTGCGTAAACATGCCTGCTGTATGACGTGATTTTTTTTTTAAAAGAAAACGCAAAGAAGCCCGAGTTTTCATTTAAAGGGATCATTACAAGCGAGCCTGCACTCCAAAGCTGAAGTTGTTTTTGAATTGTAACTGCTGTTAGTTCTCTGTGTGAAGATATTCGAAGCAAGATCGAGAAAAGAGGACATCGATCCGGTAGGTGCCTAAGAACAGAGCCAGAGGGGCTTGATCTTACACTCAGAGATGAAGGTGTAGCAAGAGCCTTTAAAAATGCTGGTTGCTGGAGGTTTTGCGAAAAGTTGAAAGGAGGACATGCAGAGGTAATGAAAGATTTTGCATTGAATTTTACTGGCTTGAATTCTAAGGTGTCAATGCTAGAATTTCCTGTGTCTCCACAAGCCATTTCTATTGTCACTGAAATTCCGAGAGGAGGACAAGAGTGGTTCAAAAATTTTAAATTTGAAATGAGTCCCTGTAAGGAATTTTTGAAGAAACCTTATGTAAATGAGGACCTCACCAAAGCTGTGCCAAGGAGTTACTTAAAAGAACATTTTGCTCTGCTCCTTACATGCATCCAGAAATACTTAACATGTGAGGGGAGGTACAACAAAATTTATTCCTATCATTTCAAACTCTTGTTGCATTTCACAGGTAAAGTATCAATAGATATCCCTTTCTACTTGTTCAGAAGCCTTACTAAAATGTGTGATAAAATCCAGTTAAAGAAAGATGATTGTGAAACATCCCTGTTTCACCATGGTTTAGTAAAGCTGTTGGTGTTAGATGGTTTGCAAAAAATTGGTAGAGATTGGGACTCTTTTATTTTTATGGCCGGCTTTCAAAGCAAGACAGGCCTCACTCCATTGCCTGTTAGGGAAAGGGAAGGAAGAATTGAAGAACCTACTCTGGCTGAGCTCAGAAATGAGGTGAAAGACCAAAAGAAGCCCAAAACCAAGTCGAGTAAATCAGAGAAGTTTGTGGTTATAAAGGAGACACCTAAATCATCAGCAAAGGAGACACCTAAGTCATCAAAGGAGAAAATCAAGCACCAGAAAGATGCAGCAGGGTCAAGTGGATTTGAACAGGTGTCAAGAGTCAGAACTAGAAGTCAGTTAAGTAGAGAAAAAGGCGAATCAATAGCTGTGGAAGAAAGCCCTATATCAAAAGCTAGTCTAAATGATTTGCTTGAGGCAATTGATTTTGAGCAAGCTAAATCAGTGCAAGTTGAGTCAATGCCTATTGACCTAACTCAGTCATCACCTGATAGCACCAAAAAATCAAAAGCCTCAAAAAGGTTAAGGTTTGAGGAACCTGGTAATGAATTTATGTTCAAACCATGAAGACCAGTCACGAGGAGGCAAATCAAAGTAGCTGAGCAATTGCACAAGGAAGAGGTAGCTGTGAAGGTACCTGCAACAAAGGAAATTAAGCAGCTACCCAAAACAGAAAAAGCAAAAGAAATCAAGAAGAAAGATATGGATAAAAAGGTCCCCATTGCCAAAGAAACCAAAACTTCATCTTCAAAGGAACAATGGGAGGCAGCCGAGAAAGAAATGGCTAATATGGAGAAAGTTGTAGCAGAAATTGCAGCCATGGAAAAAGAGGTTGCAAAACTAAAAGCTCAGCTTGGTAAGTTAGCTGCCAAATAAAATTGCAAATTTTAAAGGTCGGGTGCTACCCCAAGATTTTGTTTCATTTTTCTTAAGTTCATTGGTTTTTGAGGCATGAAAACACGACATATATATGGAAGATAAATTAGGAGTTTTGAAACCAGAAGCGAAGCTATTGCAGTCACACAGGATATTGATAAATTTAGTGAAGACTGTATTTTTGAAAAGAACAGCAGTTTCGTAGCGCGCTACGAAACTGCTGTAGATGACTGTTTTGTAAGAAAACAATGAAGTTGATGCTGAGGTCAGCAAATTTTGAAAGGAATGCCTCAAGGGCAGAAAAGAGACCATACAAGGCTATCTAAGCATTCAAAGAGTGACAGGTGTAAGTGTTGGAGAAAAAGGTGAAAGATTTTGTTTTTTTTGCTAAAGTCTTCCTAAAGCTACTTTATGACCGAATTATTAGGGTTCTGGTAGGGTTACCGGAATTTTGGGTTGAACACCTGTTCAGTTCACAAAGCATCTAGATCATAAGGCATATGGTGTTATACGTGGTTATTAAAGGTATTAAATAGCTTGAAGCATGTTCTTTTGGAAATGAAGACTGATGGAAGGCAGGGACCGTGAAAACAGGGCACACATCCTCACCAACTAATGAGTCATCTGCACAGTTAGAATCCAAGGCAGCTCGTTCAGTGAATGCCTCTCCAATATATTTCGGCCACTACGGAAATGGTACAGATGTCAAAGCTCAAGAAAGCATCATGCACACGAGGAGATAGAATTAGAGTTTCAATAGGATTAGCACTCTATGTATTTACAGCGCAATACCTTTGTATTTAATAAGTTGGTTTAGATATAGATAAGGCAATTAATGATAGATTTTCGAACTCCCCTCATGCTGGAGGAGGAGACTCAAGGTAGTTTAGTTTTGTTTTCCTATATATAGGAAAACTCTGATGTAAAAAGGGTTGGAGATTTTTATAAAACAGAGTTTTCATATTGG